>JXTB01000671.1:8495-27171 GCA_002914805.1 Parasponia andersonii
CCGCGTCGATATGCTGCAAATGGAGAGAATACAATAACTTTTAAGTGAATATAAACAAGGATTTCAAAATGAAGAAAGAAACATTTAATTATAAATCCAATTACCTCATCTGCAAGCCACTTCCAAGGAGTCTGAAGGTGGAAAAAGAATCCAGTACTAGCATCACCAGTGGGAAGCTGGATTGGTTTCCGGTTATCAATAAGTCCTGCAAGCCATCTCCTAAATGTATCAAGCTGTATTGGATCAATTTTCCGGAATGGGTTTGGTTTGCATGGATCATTAACCTTGAACTTCTTGTTTGACGGATCGGTGTAGTCAATGAGTCTCTTAGATCATTGACCGACCCATTTCTTCCTCCCAAACTTAATTGTAGCCACCTCAGCAACTTGTAACTCTGTCACTCCCGGAGTTTGCTGCTCTTCAGGAGTGTGCTCTTTAGTGGGAGTACTTGTGACAACATCTTCACCTGGCTGATACCCTTCAAGAAGGACATCCGACTGGGTGGCCTCAGATTCAGAACCAGTTGGCTGACGATGTGCTTTCATTTCTTCCATCATCTTCAACAACCTATCAAGTTTATCATTGAGAATCACCTGGTTCACCTTGAGTTCAGTCTGGTTGCCTTCAATTCAGCGATGTCAGTCTTCAACTCAAGATAGAACTTATGTGACTGAGGCACGTCAGTGGATGGTTCCTCCTCTACTTTGTTTCTGGTAGCGTGAAAGATGCCCGCCTCCTCTGCAGCTCGCTTGGCTTCAGCCGCCTCCTTCTTGTTCTCCTCCTCCTCCTCACCATCAACTCCCTCTTCCTCCACTCCAGTACTGGCGAGGCTCTGCTGTGGATCGTGATATATATGTTCATAGAATTGTTTCTCAGCCTCCCGTGGATTCAATACCGCCTTTGTGACAAGCTGCAAGATAGTTCAAAATAAAGTTCAATCAACTTATGAATTTATAAAATTAATTATATAGAATTAAATCAATTTTCCGGACTTACTTTCTTAATCTTGAATACATGAACACAATCCATCATTGATAGTGTTTTATTGCTTGTCCATGACAGCATCCTTGGGAATTTGATGCCAAGGTTCTCACAAAATGCACCAAAAAGCTTGGGGATAGCCTCATAAGCCCAATACTGTAAGGCAATGCTAAACCCATACACTGTGTATTTAGCTTCCTTATAATTCTTATTGTTTTTCATCTTCTGAACGTAGTTTTCCCTCTGATGCATCATGTCCTTATTCAAACTAGGGAACGTTCTCTCGTAAGATCGCCTTCCCCATGGATAATTAAAGAATTCCTCCTCATTCTCCACAAAAGAGAGCAAATCCATCATAATCTTCGTGCTTGACTCCTGTGCCATCAACAACCCATCAACTAAGTAGCACAAACCCAACTTCCATACGTCCTCATTCTCCTCACAATTTAGAAATGCAGCTTATAATTCACCGGATCTCACATTAGCTGCATTATTCAGGTATGTCTCCCTGAGCCTCATGCTACTAGACATAGATTTGTACTTCACAATGTCTAGATTTTTGGCACAGTTTAACGCCGTTATCAACGCAAACTCACCAAGCCCGAATCTCAAGTTGCTATCCCCAATGAAAAACTGCAACTCCGCCGGGTTTTGGGATTTCACCTTCCTCAACAGTAGTTGGTGTATAAATACTCCTGATACTTGCATTGGAGGAGCAAGAAAAAACTGCTTAAACGGACACTGCTTTGCCCTCTCTAACAAATCATACTTCTCGAATCTCTCCTTAATCTTCGACATCACTGTTGTTCCTTTTATAGTGACTCTTCCAGGAAAGTGTTCTCCAAAAGGTACAAGGAGCTTTGACATTTGGTTCGGCATAAGAGGAACAAAGCAATTTAGTTAGGATTTTTATAAATTTAACATATATCAAAAGCATCTAAATTACGTCCAAATATAGTTGAAACGCATCGAAATAGGTCGAAAAGTGATCGAAATTTCGATCATTTTGATTTCGACGAGATTTCGATTGTCATCGAAAAATCTTACAGAAACTATCTCAAATAAGAACAAATAGCAAGGAGTGGAAATTGTCCACGGAACAAATCATCGAAAAACAGAGCACATTGAAATGGAATCGAAAATTAATCGAAAACAGTCGAAAAAAGATTAAAGAAGAGAACAGGTCATCGAACTGTGATCGAAAAACAGTCGAACTAACATCGAAAATTTAGAGCAGCCTTATTTTCTATTTTAAATTGTCATCGAAAATGTATCGAAATACTGTAAAAAACCTATTTTGAAGGGTATCGAAATTTCGACTCTGTAAATCGAAACACAGTCGAAATACCATCGAAAACACGTCGAAATACCATCGAAAACACGTCGAAATACCATCGAATATCATCGAACTGTGATCGAAAAACAGTCGAACTAACATCAAAAATTTAGATTTTCTATTTTAAAACGTCATCGAAAATGTATCGAAATTTCAGCACTGTTCATCGAAATAAAATCGAAACACAGTCGAAATACCATCGAAAAGGTATCGAAATTTCGACTGTAAATCGAAACACAGTCGAAATACCATCGAATATCATTGAACTGTCATCGAAAATTTAGAGCAGCCTTATTTTCTATTTTAAAAGACAAATTAGCTTTAAATATCATGGAAAATGTATCGAAATTGCAGCACTATTCATCCAAACCTCATCGAAATAAAATCGAAACACAGTCGAAATAACATCGAAAGTTTATTTTACCTATTTAATAGAGAATACAGAGCATATTTAACCTAATTTCTCTTTTAAATATCATCGAAAAGGTATCGAAATTTCGACTCTGTAAATCAAAACCAAGTCGAAATACCCTCGAAACTACGTCGAAATACCATCGAAAACACGTCGAATTTCGCGTGATTTTTCGGTACTATTTTCAGCCATACTCATCGAAATATGATCGAAAATTTAGACCAGCTAATCGAAAATGCATCGAAAAAATGTCGGAATGAAGTGAAAAATTTCTAAATCGTCTTCTACTACAAATGCCCTAAATTAAAAAAAAATAAAACCTTCAAATCAGATTTTACTTACCTTCTTTTGGGGACTCATTTTTCTCAACGTAATCCTAAATACTGAAAGAGATTTACGATAGACGGCACGACGAGATTTCGTTTTCCTCGGTTAACGACGCGATGGTTCTTGGTTCTTCAGAGAAGGAGACGAAAGAGAGAGTTGGAGAGAAAAAGAGAGAGAAATGAGGAGTTTAAGGGGAAGAAACATATTTTCTCTTAGGTATTAGTAAAAGTATTTTCGTCCGCAAGCATATTTTTCAAATATTTTTTAACTTGTGCATATGGGCCAAAATAAAGGTATTACAGAGCATATTTAACCTAATTTCACTTACAAAAGAGGGTATTTCTTCTTTCTGAATGAATATAAAAACATATTCTGTTTTATACGATAATTTTGTGCTAGTTATCAAATTGGTGACAATTATCAAGGTAAATGTTTTTGGAGGGTTTTGATATTTAATCTAAATCTATTTATACAATAGGTGAGAGCCAGAGACAGGAGGGTTCGAAAATCTAACATTAAATGACTTGTAAGTACCAGGCATTAATGAAAAATCTGTTTTAAAAAAAAAGAAAAAAAGAAAAAGAAATAGTAATAGTAATGACATATTGACAAATATGTTTCACCTGGCTTTTAAAACCATTTTCCAGAAATGGCAAAGGGTCAAATAAATAAAAAAAATAATAAAAAAAAACGAACAACTTTTGACGAGCCAAAAGAGAAGACTTTTACTAACAAAACGACACACGAGCGGAGGAGGAGGAAGAACAAAAACAACTGTAAGAACCTGAGCAAGACAAACCGTAGCGCGGCATGGTGCAGGTGCAGGTGCAGGTGCAGGTGCAGGTGCGGCTGTAACCAAGAGAGGTGCCATCTTCTTCTAGATCTCTACCTCGTTTCTCAAACCACCTCAGTTCAGGTCGGTTCCTTCCCGCTAGCTACTTTTCACTCACCTCTCGCCACGTATCCCCTCCTTCGCGTGTATATTTATATAAAAGGAAAAAAGGAAAAAAAAAAAAAAAAAAACTACGGCGGAGTCGGCGTTTCGTTGTTTCGTCCCAAACCAAAACCTTCACAAACCAAAATCATATAACAACTCCATTTCTAGGGCTTTCTGATCTCGTCAATTCAATCAGATTGAAATATCGAGCTTTTCAGGCTTGTCTCGTCTCTATCTTGTTTGATTCAATTTCAGTCCAATGATTTTAGATTTTTTCTTAATTTTTTAGGGGTTTTGATTCGTCTTCTGGGTCGATTCGAATCTGGTTTCAATTTCATCTCTTTATGTCCAACTTTTATAGTTTCTGAAGATTTTTGCCTAGTCTTGTTCGTGGGTCGGCTCGCCTTGGAAGAAATTTGTGTTTCTTTTGTTGTTTACTTCACTTTTTTCGGGAACCAAGCAAAGCGGAACTCTTTTTTTTTTTTTTTTTCCTTAATCAATTTGATTAGTTTGTGTTGAAGTTCCTTGATTATGGTTTTACGTAATTTTTTTTGTTTAGGGGAAGTAATAAGTTAATGGCGACTGCCACAATGGCCACGGCGGCTGGTGCAGCTGCCCTCTTGTACTATACATTGAACCGTAAATTACAGTCGAGTACTTCATCAGGGGAAGATGATGATGAAGGCACTAGCCTGCCGAATCATCCCCGGTTGGGAATTGACCGCGTTTCGAATAGGTTAATTCAGGCCCCGGCGACGTGGTTGGAGACGATTTCGACATTGTCCGAAACACTAAGGTTTACTTATTCTGAGACTTTAGGGAAGTGGCCTATTGGGGATTTGGCATTTGGGATCAGCTTTCTTCTAAAGAGGCAGGTAAAAGACTAATGCCAATTTTGATGCTTTGGCTTCGAGCATAATTTAGTATTGGGAGTTGAAGAAATTTTGCTTATCGGTTTGCCTTTGCAGGGGCATTTACATGTTGGCAATGTCTTTGGTGGGAAAGACAGTCAACGGCTGAAGGGACCCGAAATAGTTGCTGAACTTAGATATCTGTTAAACTTATTGACGCTTTGTTGGCATTTTTCAAAAAAACCATTTCCTTTGTTTCTGGAGGAGACTGGTTATTCTGAAGAGAATGTTCTCCTTCAGGAACCAAAAGCAGGAGTAAGTTGAGTTCGAACTTGATGTCACAACATATTGATTGCAGCGTGTGCCCTTATGCGTGTGGGAGAGAGGGAGGGAGGGAGGGACTGTTCCCAACTGTTCCCATATGTAGTATCTAAGAAAACTTCTCATTTTTTTTTTTTTTTTTTTTTCAGATCTTGAAACCAGCTTTTACAATTCTTGTTGATCACAATACCGAATGTTTTCTCTTGCTAATTCGTGGAACTCATAGTATCAAGGATACTTTGACAGCTGCAACCGGAGCTGTAGTACCGTTCCATCACAGTGTTGTACATGAGGGAGGAGTTACTGATTTAGTTTTGGGTTATGCACATTGTGGAATGGTTGCAGCTGCTCGGTGGATTGCAAAACTTGCAACTCCTTGTATTCTTAAAGCACTTGCTCAAAATCCTGGTTACAAATTAAAGGTATGTATGATAGTTTGTTGATTAGCTATTTGTACTGGTTGAATGAGGAGTATTGAAAGTGTTTCGCATTTTTCAGATTAATTTAGTTTCCCATTGGCTGTTTCGGCGAATTTTATGATTCTTCTGGCATATAATAACCAACAAAATATTCAATTTGTTTAAAACAGATTGTTGGGCACTCATTGGGTGGAGGTACGGCAGCACTTCTAACATACATATTGCGAGAGCAGAAAGAACTATCAACAGCTACTTGTGTTACATTTGCTCCAGGTTTGTGTACTTTGCAGAATGTTGGCTACTATGGTTTCAGTGCAAAAAGCTCTTTCTTAAGTTCATAACCATTGCATGCTAGAGATGGTTGTTCTTTTGGATTTAACTGTTGTAATGGCTCTGTATGACAATGCAGCTGCGTGTATGACATGGGACTTGGCAGAATCAGGCGGTGATTTCATTACTTCCGTTATCAATGGAGCTGATTTAGTGCCTACGTTCTCGGCTGCCTCGGTAGATGACTTGCGTGCCGAGGTTATGATCTGTACCCCAGTATTGTTTGTTTTCGTTTAGGACCCTGTACTCCTGGAGTTCTATTTGTGGTTGATAAGATTGAGTGTCTTCATTTTATGTTCTTTGACCCCCCATTGTGGTCATTATGTGCGAAGAAGTTTTATCCAATGAGTGAACCGAATTAGTCTATTTTCTTGTTCCTATTGACACTAACTAAAATCTTTCCTCTTTTCCATTTTTTAAAAAAAATAATAAGTTGGCTCTTTCTGGTGCTATCTTATATGATTTTTATTTCCACTTAAACCCTGTACTTCTGGAGTTCTATTTGTGGTTGATAAGATTGAGCGTCTTCATTTTATGTTTTCTGACCCCCCATTGTGGTCATAATATGCGAAGAAGTTTTATCCAATGTGTGAACCGAATTAGTCTATTTTCTTGTTCCTATTGACACTAACTAAAATCTTTCCTCTTTTCCATTTTTTTAAAAAAATAAGTTGGCTCTTTCTGGTGCTATCTTATATGATTTTTATTTCCACTGAAAGTTCATTTTTGGGTTTTTTTTTTTTCTTTCTTCTCCCCCCCCCCCCTCTTTTTCTCCTCGGAAAAGGGGAAATGGTGGGAGTTTTTGATACTAGTTGAATTTACTCCATCCCCTCTCATTCTGAATATGAATACACTTGTGTAGCCTTTGGAATGTGCATTCTCAAGCCTTTGGAATGTGCATTCTCCTCTTGGTTCCTCTCTAATATAAACTATTTTTTAATAATGTTTCTTCCCACAGGTGACAGCTTCTGCTTGGCTGAATGATCTAAGAAATCAGATTGAGCATACAAGAATTCTTAGTACCGTCTATCGTTCTGCTTCGGCTTTAGGTTCACGTCTTCCGTCAATTGCTACTGCTAGAGCAAAAGTTGCTGGTGCAGGGGCAATTTTGCGTCCAGTTTCCAGTGGCACACAGGTATCTCTCAGTCTGATTGCACTCTATCTGCTATTCCTTTGCATTTAGCCATGCATAATCATATATTCTCACATAATATTCCATATGAAGTAATTAGAATTTCCTTTCTCCCCTCTATTATCTTTGGTTATTTTGAATATACGTTCGAAGTCAAACTTGGAAAAATAGATGGAACTTTTGGTCAGTTTACCCAGACTAATTTTTGATCTGGTCAAATTTCTTTCTGAAATTGGAAGTTGAATTTGTATTTATCTTTCGGTGTTTTGATGACCTTTCAAGAGCTACACCTTTTATATTTATTTATGTTCCTTAATTATTTCTTTTCCCTCTGAGAAAAATATAGGAAAATGGCAACTACCAGATTGATTTTGTCAAGACGACTGAGGATATTACATTTGATTTGATTTGATTTGATTTTTTTTTCATCTTTACCATATTTTTCTCTTATTTGTGCTGTTGCGCAGGTGGTTATGAAAAGAGCACAGAGCATGGCTCAGGCAGCATGGCGTCGTCCTGCACTTCGCTTGTCATCTTGGTCTTGCATGGGGCCTCGTCAGCGAACTACGACTGTTCTTTCAAACTCGAAGGAGGAGAGCTCTCTGGGATCTGCCGCTAAGACAGAAACTTCTGAGCTTCTTCTGGCGTCCCTAAACAGGAGTACAAACACAACTACCATTGAAACTGTCGAACTTGCTGAACCTTCGTCTAGGGGAATTGAATGGACTTCAGAAATTGAGTGTTCCTGTTCAGATGAAATAGTTCCAGACGATCAGGATGGTGATATCAGTGATGGGGAGGACCTCATGGGGCATAATAGACACGAAGACCGCATGACTGAAGTTGAATTGTGGCAACAACTTGAGCAGGAGCTTTATGATAGGACAGAGGGAGAGGACGTTGATGTGGCCAAGGAAATAAGAGAAGAAGAAGCAGCAGCCATGGCAGAAGTAAGTAATGGCCAGCGTGAGAATTCCGCTCCCGAAATGAACGAAATCCACCGATTTTTCCCTCCTGGGAAGATCATGCATATTGTTTTTCTTCCCCCTGAATCCGATGATGAAAAATGTGAAACCGATGCTAGCCCAACCTCCAATGGTTCGAATAATGGGCTGCCAGAAGAGACTAGGATAGGTATTTTTCTCACTCCTAGATCGCTTTACAGTAAACTGAGATTGTCACAAACCATGATTAGTGATCACTTCATGCCTGTCTATAGAAGACAAATTGAAAAGCTGATTAAAGAACTTGAGAAAGAAGAATCCTTGGTTGGGGATGTATTATAGGGAGAGGATTGTTGTAACAGATAGTTTGTACATAAAATACCCAAAAAAAAACAAGAAAAGAAAATCGCTTTGTTGCAATGTGGTAGCTTTACGATTAGAGCCTCACTTATGAATCAGAAACTGTAGAACTTCGCTGTTCACTTGTCTGTTATTGCCAGGACAAAGATGTTGGAAGGCCGTACACCTTTAATCTGTATACGGCCTAATACTCCTTGTCGGCTATAAACTACTTGATTACGGATATCGATTCATTTGTTCTTTTTTGAATGAATTTCACTTTGAATTAAGTTATCTTTATGCTCAGGGCACCAAATTGGGATTTTTTTATGTCTTCAATGCTATAGTTTCTTTGATTGCTGTCCGTACTAATTTTTTACTCACCGACTTGCTTAACTCATCAGTTGATAAATAAGGTCTTGTATTGTATGTTTTTCTTCTTAGTAGAATACAATATCGGGTGTTGGTTCTACTCCCTCATAACTTTGGTCATCACAATTATGTGGGAAATGTTGTACTTTCACCAGTCTAAAGTTGGCTGTTGGCAGGACCTTGATCAAGTAAATTCTTTGTTTAAGATGGATGTTGTTCCCATCATGGGACCTCAGCCTCATTTTTCATTCTGATAGATGTAACTTGAATATATCTTTTTCAACAATTTGGTCCTCGCCATATAAAACTCCCAAATAAGTATTAAACGGATCAATCAAACGGAGAAACCACTTTTATAGTCTTAGAAAAGCCACTTGATGGGTAACCATGCAAAATCCACATCAGCTAGAGATTCTCCATACAAAAATATTCTGGAATGAAGATAAGCAGGATTTTCTCTCCACTTTCTAGATTTTTTAAATATATATACCAAAATTTCCAACCAAGGCTAATAATTAATATGCTTTAACAACCACTTGTTTCTCCCACTGTTGTGATGGGATTTCCAAACCAAACAAGTGTTTGTTGTTCCATACACTGTTTTTATAGGTGATATACAATAAAGAATGGAATGATAGCATCCGCAGAGAAGCACCAGGACCATGATATTTTAAATTAAGATGTTAGATGTAGAGCATTCTTCTGTAAGCGTAAACATTTGATTTAATTATAGCCTTCGTGGTTCTCAATTCCCATATGTGAGTAGACCCACCGCAATCACCTCTGATACATATAATGTATGTATGTATATTTAATTTGATAAATATAGCAGTCATCTCCAATTGACCAGCTATTTGTCACACCAAACTATGAAGACCAAAGATGGTCTTTCTATGCATCTATGGATGTTGGATAGCTTTAAAGGAGGGGTCTTTTGACTCTTTAATGAAAGAAAGAAAGGATAAGAGGAGTAGAGGAATACACAGGATTGAAAAGTTTACTATATGTCTTATGATAAAATTAACAGAAAATTATTGCATTTGAAAATAGTGGCTTTTATACTTTTTAAGTGCATTGTGTACTTGATTATGCGCTAGCCCAACCATAATTTAATTCACCATAATGATAAAAAGCAATTCCACCGTGTTCAAGAAAAAAAGAAAAAAGAAAAATGCAATTCCACTGGTAGAATATGGAATTATCAAATTTTGCAGAACTGGATTCCACATCAAATCCAACTGTGCGGCTCAATGTTACATCAATTCCATCACAGATTGTATTATTAAATTAAGTTTTTTTTTTTTTTTTGGCGATATAACAGGTCTTTGATACTATAAAAAATGTAAATATAGGGTAGTTACCCATTAGACAAGTAATTAACCGAAAAGAAAAAAAAAATCATTGTTTGGACTCATTGACAACAAATCTTGAAATTTTATAAGGAATTATTCTATACGAAGTAATCGATTAAATATCTACCAATACTCGAAAAAGAAAATACCAAATTAGTAGTATGCTAATTTTATTGTTTAATTGGTCCTATATGTCAAAGCCTTAGCTCACATCACTTGACAAAGACATCTCATTCATTAGAGAGCTAAATAATTGCAAAAAAAAATGGCTTAGGAGGACTATAAAATTTGTGTACATGGTCAGTTTCTCCCACTGGAAAATACTCGGTAGGGTAAAACTTTTTTTTTACAAAGTCTGTAAATAAAAATTTTATAGGAAACTTGCGTCAAATGCATCCATACCATTCATTCAAGCGAGACCTGCACGGCATTCACCGTATGATCCCAAATGAAATGTGGGAATTAATAAGACACTAGGTTTTATCTAAGTTACAATCAGAATCTATTGTATTTGCATGTGACATATAAACCCCTATTTCTCTACCATGTTCAAGGATCACCTCCTTTATTTTATTTTGAAAGAACAAATTGTGTGATTAGCGCTTAACGAAATTATTTAATGATGGTATTTTATTTCATGCTTTACCTATACTAATACTAATGTCAATCACAAATTAAGATTAATGGTGAGAGTTAATAAAACAAAAAATTCTCTAATTCTATGGAACATAGCGTTCCAAAGGGAGAAAAGGAAGATCTAAAGTGGATGAAAATAATGCCCCAAAACTTGGTCCTTTTGATCCTTCTCAAAAGGATCACCGTGTCTCTTTGTGGTTATAAGAAAATCTTAAAACGTTCTCCACAAGCAAAGTCACAAGAAAACAACAATACCATAATATATGTGCTGTAGTATACGTGGTGGCATTCTAATATACCCTTCTCCTTCATCCTAGCGACCAATCATTTGCTTTCCTTTTCGGTCTACCACGCTAGGCTAAGAGTAGACGACTTATTTAGCAAAATGATTAAATGTGAAAGCATAAATAAATTCCCAACTTATAAAACAGATATGCTGCTAATATATACATATATGAAAAAATATATACATATATGAAAATGAATAAGTCCTTTTCAAGCAGTAAAGTGATACCCTTTTTACATATTGGAAGCAATAATAGACATTAAAGAACCATATATAATCATGGCCACTTGGTTAATTATAAGCTTGCTTAGTGTGCACCACGTAAGTTGTGATCATATTGCCATGTCACAATTTTATTCTAATTAATCACCACGTCACCCGCTAGATTTCTTGTTATTCGTTCTATTGAACAAGTAGGAAATAGGAATACAAAAATTGGCTTTAGTTGACCTACTAAATAAAGTGTGGCTTGTAAAGAAAACTCAAAATTAAAACAGATAGTTAATTATTTTATTAAAAGAATGAAAACCTAGAAGAGAAACCTATGTGGATATTCCTTTTTTTTTTTTTTTTGGGCTTCAATTGTGTTTCCTTATACTGATTTGTACATACATTAACTATTTCCTCCTTTTTGCAATCAAAACTCCAACTAATTCAACTGATCCTAACTAATAAGATGTTAAATACTCTCGTACACAATAGACAGTTAGCTGGTTTTCTCCATCCAAAACCACACAACTATATATATGACCTATTGTATTCTATAATTATCCCTAGTTCAGTAGTTTGAATGAATTAAGTTGAAACATTGGTGAGTATTGTAAAATCATGCACCAATGTCCTATAGAAATCAAAGTTTACAAGCATATGTTTATATCATGAAATTTAAATATAGCTATGTGCAATCCATGTCAACTCGTACATGTTTTCCACACTTCATTTAAGCCATGCATCAAAAGATCGCTCGGCAGCAACATATTCTCGTGATAAGCAAATGATAATAATAACAATTCTTAAATGGGTTTCTTTTAACTGAGAGCCTGGCTAGGTATGCAAAGTGGAAGTCTCTTTCACAATCGATATTGGCAATAATTTCACTGTCTTTTCTTTTTCTTTAATTCTTTATATATGTAATAAATTTGTTTTAGGTTTAGCTAGAGGTGTGGCAACGTTTGTTGGTCCATTTTATAGTACTTTGTGAAATAAGAAGTTGATAATTTTGACTATGACTGATTTTTGGTTCCATTTAATCATCAAATATTGGGATCGCTATGGAATCGCCAGCAAGGTATATCCTCGTGCCGGCGAAAATAATGGCGTTGTGGGGACTACAACACTGTACAAGGGTTGCGTGACATGCCCTATTAGGTAGCACGTCAAACCCAATTTCTTTTTTTTTTTTTTTTTTGAAAGGCAAACCCAATTATTAAAGGTGTGATAAAATGACTTGTCGTTTTTGTTATCAGTCATGTCATTGCAAAATTTAACATTTATACATGTGATCGATATAGCTATTTATTCTTCTTCTTTTTCTTCCTGGTGTTTAAAAAAATAGCATACACACGCTTTTTCTGAAAAAGATGAAATCATAATATATATATATATATATATATATGTATATAAAAGAAAGACTACAAGTGGCACCTAATGAAAGGTTAGAGATGCCAGTATATAATACTTATTTTGTGAACCACAAAACTAAATGATAGTACTTATTTGTACTTATTTATTTATTTATTTGGCTGGAAAAGAGATAGTAGTTGATCATAATCCATTTTATTTATGAACCCTGAAATGTTCTATCAAATTATCATTATAGATAAATACCGTGTTGTCAAAAAAATATAAATAAAAAATATAACGAGTACCAAGTTGTTTGTTAAATTTTAGGGACCAAAGTGAAGTGGTAATTAATTTTCTAGAAAATAATTGATAAGTGACACTTAGCTATTTAAATTTTGTTATACATATTTTCTGTGCTCCAAACAGTTTATTTATTTTATAATAAATAAATTTCTTCAAAATTAATTAGGCATTTCGGTTATATCTTTTGTCTACGTATAAGTTTTGAGTAAAAATTTGTTTAATCATAATAAGTATACTTATGTGATCACGGCGTGGAATCAAAGACAAGCATAAATACATAAATAAGTTATGTTCTGAGTGGTTTTCTTTTGATTTTTGTTTTTCTTGGTTGCTAATTCTTGCTCTTCGTTGTTGTGAAGAAAGTATGCACACAACTCGTGTACTCGAACATAAGACTATGAGTCTATGAGCTTGTTGGGGATATAGCTTTTAACTTTTACTTTTATGCAATAGAAGAAGATTTATAGCATGGTGTTTGGATGTTACATAAAAAATTTGAGTCAAGATTATAACACTTAAAATTTATATTAGTAATATACTGACATTTTTAGTCACATAATTTTAATTGGCATAATTCTATTTTAAAATAAAAAATAATTAAAATATAGTAGATCATCTAGTGTAAATTTTTATGCATAACTTTGACGTCTATATCTTAACTCTAAAAATTTTAGTTTTTAGTACTAGAGTTATACTTTTTGGTCTCCGAATTTTTTAATTTGATATATCATCTAAATAGGCTCCTAACCTATGTTTGAGCTCAAGCCAAAAACTAGCTTCTAAAAGCCATGGTAAACATATTGACACTTATATATCCAAGATTCATAAAGTACTATTATTAGCTTATGATTTCTCATAAATTTATGAGAATGATTTCTGTTGTGGTTGTTGTGGGGCCCGCTCCCGAACCTTGTACCACGAGAAAGGCTATGCGGATCACACGAGATCTCACCATCGGCCTTTGGGCCGTCTGAGCTTAGGGCAGAACCCATCACTGATCCCAGACAGTCCAGCCAGTCAGACCCCAACCACGACAGCTGGCGGTCTGAGGCCCCGAGGGTTTGCTATCTGGGAACAGCGGCCCTTACCTCAACAGTCGGAGGGGTCAGAAGCCCCAATGTCCCCATCACTGACCCCAGACGGTCCAGCCAGTCAGACCCCAACCACGACAACTGGGGGTCAGAGGCCCCAAGGGTCCACTATCTGGGAACAGCGGCCCTTACCTCAACAGTCGGAGGGGTCAGAAGCCCCAAGAGTTTTCAGACTGGATACCATGGAAAGCAACCCCACGGCCCCAGATCCAGATAGAGTATTTAATGCGTTTCTGGGTAGGTGTGTGTGCAGGGACAAGCCATCCTAACAGAATGGCGATTTACCCAAATCTTATTCCTGACAGATTGAAGCCGTAGGAGGCGGCGAAAATCAGGCCATGGTAGCACAGAAGAGATCACAGAAATCTCGGCCCGTCACGGTTAAAAAAGATCTTGAGGTGAAAAGTACTCATTATTTTCCCAGAGATAGAGAACCATGCTATTCACTATCTCAGGACTACATATATTGAAGCCATGCATTCCCGAGAGGGGCATGTATGCACAAAAAAAACTAATATATAAAACAGTCTGTGAATAAAAAGAAAAGAGGAGAGATCCATAGAGAGATAGATATTCATACTGAAATATTACTCCTTGTTACAAAACACAAAGAAAAACCACTGACTTAAGCATCGGAGAGTCTTTGCAGGTAGCCACCCCCGCCTCTCCAACCTTGCTTGGAGTTCAGAGAGCTTTGAGACAGCAAGGACACGTGGACAATTGGAGAATCCAGTGTCAGCAGTTCGAGACACATGGACGGCTGGTGAGAAATTGCTCCAACAGTTTGGCGCCGTCTGTGGGAAACGGTTGAGCGTGGAAAAGAGAGTAAGAAACTCACAACCACGCCCTCCCCGAACAAAAAAGGCATACAACGTCTGATGGCACCTTCAAGAATGACAACCAGGAGCACCAGTCCTGATGCCGAAGGAAGCTCCCGAGATGAACGACCAGATCTGGGGCAGAAGCTGGATCAGATGCTTGCCGCCCTGGCGGAAGCAAACAGAAAGGCAGAGATGGCCCACGAGGCCGTCCTGGGTCTAAGGGACGAGGTCGCAGAGGTACGCAGAGATAATGCTCGCCTCGAGGGTTTGCTGGCCAGTGAAGATAGGACCCAGCGGAGGGAAGATTTCGACGAAGAAGTCCAGCAAGAGTTCGGAAGCCAACCACGAGGAGAGGCTCCCGCCCCGTCCGGGTCACGAATGCAGGGGGTACGGCAAAGCCAGTCAAGACCTTTCCAAACCAAGGGAGCAGTGGGCAGAAGACACCATGAGAGCCCTGGGGGTACGCCCCCCGACGTCCCCTGACTGGAAGCAGGAAATGATGGCAGAGTTGGGAAAGAGACTCGGCAACCATCATAGTCAGACCCCCGATGATCTGGCAGAACAAACTGTGCGAGGCATCAACCGGACGGCCTTCGCTGACTGGATCCATATGGAACCAAGGCCGAGAGACTTCACGACCTTGACCTTCAGGCCGTTCGAGGGGAAAACTGACCCCCTCGACCACATATACCACTTCCAGCAGAAGATGGCTTTAGAGACCAGGGACGAGGCTGTANAAGCCGTAGGAGGCGGCGAAAATCAGGCCATGGTAGCACAGAAGAGATCACAGAAATCTCGGCCCGTCACGGTTAAAAAAGATCTTGAGGTGAAAAGTACTCATTATTTTCCCAGAGATAGAGAACCATGCTATTCACTATCTCAGGACTACATATATTGAAGCCATGCATTCCCGAGAGGGGCATGTATGCACAAAAAAAACTAATATATAAAACAGTCTATGAATAAAAAGAAAAGAGGAGAGATCCATAGAGAGATAGATATTCATACTGAAATATTACTCCTTGTTACAAAACACAAAGAAAAACCACTGACTTAAGCATCGGAGAGTCTTTGCAGGTAGCCACCCCCGCCTCTCCAACCTTGCTTGGAGTTCAGAGAGCTTTGAGACAGCAAGGACACGTGGACAATTGGAGAATCCAGTGTCAGCAGTTCGAGACACATGGACGGCTGGTGAGAAACTGCTCCAACAGTTTGGCGCCGTCTGTGGGAAACGGTTGAGCGTGGAAAAGAGAGTAAGAAACTCACAACCACGCCCTCCCCGAACAAAAAAGGCATACAACGTCTGATGGCACCTTCAAGAATGACAACCAGGAGCACCAGTCCTGATGCCGAAGGAAGCTCCCGAGATGAACGACCAGATCTGGGGCAGAAGCTGGATCAGATGCTTGCCGCCCTGGCGGAAGCAAACAGAAAGGCAGAGATGGCCCACGAGGCCGTCCTGGGTCTAAGGGACGAGGTCGCAGAGGTACGCAGAGATAATGCTCGCCTCGAGGGTTTGCTGGCAAGTGAAGATAGGACCCAGCGGAGGGAAGATTTCGACGAAGAAGTCCAGCAAGAGTTCGGAAGCCAACCACGAGGAGAGGCTCCCGCCCCGTCCGGGTCACGAATGCAGGGGGTACGGCAAAGCCAGTCAAGACCTTTCCAAACCAAGGGAGCAGTGGGCAGAAGACACCATGAGAGCCCTGGGGGTACGCCCCCCGACGTCCCCTGACTGGAAGCAGGAAATGATGGCAGAGTTGGGAAAGAGACTCGGCAACCATCATAGTCAGACCCCCGATGATCTGGCAGAACAAACTGTGCGAGGCATCAACCGGACGGCCTTCGCTGACTGGATCCATATGGAACCAAGGCCGAGAGACTTCACGACCTTGACCTTCAGGCCGTTCGAGGGGAAAACTGACCCCCTCGACCACATATACCACTTCCAGCAGAAGATGGCTTTAGAGACCAGGGACGAGGCTGTAACTTGCAAAGTTTTCTCTACGACCCTTGTAGGACCAGCCCTGTTATGGTTCAAGCAGCTCCCAGAAAAGTCCATAAATGGGTTCGAGGACTTCTGCAGGCTTTTCCTGAGGCAGTACGCGGGTGTCAGAAAACAGCAAAAAACCATGCAAGACCTGGACCGTTTGGAACAGGCCGCGGATGAATCCCCGCGGGAGTACCTCTCGTGTTTTCTCGAAGTCATGTCACTGGTCCATAATGCAGACTCGGTCTAAGCAGCAGGCTCGTTCGTCCGGAGCCTACAGCCGGGATCAATGCTATCGGACCACCTCCTTCTAAACCTACCATACGACATGGCGGACGTCCAGGCCAAGTCAGAAGGGGTGTTCAGGGTACTGGAAAGCTGCCAGAAGGCACCTAAGACCTCTGCTGCAGTAACGACGACACCAATACAACCCCCGGCCCCACAAGGGATGAAGAGGCCCCCACCGGGCCAAGGGCCGGCCCCGAAGCAAGAAGTCCCAGCACGAGACGGTTTGGATGGGGGCAAGAGGAGGAAGACAACCCGCGATCCTCTACCCAAGTACGAGCTCAACACGCCGATCGACATGATATACCTCCAGAACAGGGACAGGGGCATTTTCAAGGACCCGCCCAAATCCGGCGTCCCGGAGCATATGAAGAATAGGAGCAGATACTGCCAATTCCACAATGATTTCGGGCACGACACTGTCCACTGCCGCAATCTTTATGCCCAGGTCATGTTGGCGATCCACGCTGGTAAGTTTAGGCAGTACATGAAAACCGACGAAGCCCAGCCGCGACAAGACACTGCCAGGACTGAGAAAGGGAAGCAGGTTCAAGCTTCGGGGTCGGGAGAGCAGACCCTCAGGATAGTGCCGACCATCGTGGGCAGGCCTGAGCTGACCCACGATCAAGAAGAAAAACAGAAGTGCCTTAAAAGAGCCGAGGGCAGGGCGAAGCGCTTAAAGGGGATGGGCCACTCCGTCAACCACTTGATGTCAGGAGAAGACCGCACATCCGTCTCCCCCATCGTTTTTACTCAGCAAGACCTAACCACGGTACGCCAGCCTCACGACAACCCCTTGGTGGTCAAGCTGCAGATCGGCTCCGCGCTGGTTGGACGGGTCTTGGTCGATGGTAGGAGCAGTGTCGATATCCTATTCCTCAACACGTTCGAAAATATGGGTCTGGATATGAGTGCACTCAGGCCAACCTGTCAACCGCTTTTCACTTTTGACAGCACCAGGGTTTGCCCTATAGGCATCATTACCCTTAACGTCTGCGCAGCCGAAAGATGCGTGGACGTGGATTTCATCGTCATTGACTGCTATTCTTCCTTCAATGTCATCATGGGAAGGGGATGGATCTATGCCATGCATGGGGTCGCTTCCACCCTCCATCAAGTTTTAAGATGTCAGTCAAAGGACGGCACGTACACGATCGACATCAAGGGGGATCAGGCCTCGGCAAGGAAATGTTTTTCGGCCACCCTAAAGGGAGTCGACACAAGTGCAAGCGCCGCAGCCGGAGACGGATAGCAACCAAAGGACCGCCTGCCAGCATACATGAGACAAGTCGAAGCAGAGTCTGACGGCCCACAGTCCACGATCGAGGAGCTGGTAGCGGTCCCTTTGAAAGAGGAAGAACCGGCGAAGGTGATCCTAATCGGAGCCTTATTGCCCAAGGAACAGAGGAGTGAAATGTTGGGATTCTTAAGGCGCAATGAAGATGTCTTTGCGTGGTCCCATGATGATATGCCAGGGATAGACCCCGCACACTCTTGCCACCGACTGAATATAGACCCCCATTTCCCCACGGCCAGGCAGAAACCCCAAAGATTCGCACCAGAGAAAAATAAGGCGATCAATAAGGAGGTAGAAAAGCTACTGGAGAGCGGCCTAATCAGGGAATGCACGTACCCGCGGTGGGTTTCCAAC
>JXTB01000671.1:32957-136712 GCA_002914805.1 Parasponia andersonii
AGCTCCGCCTGCCGCTGCGATAAGTCGACCAACAAAGAATTAATACCAGCAAGGTCCGCGCAATGTTTACGAGATGCCTCCACCTGAGCATCCATCAAATTTTTATGGTCCAGAAAAAGATGTCGGTTTACCTCGTGGGATCGATCGAGCCTGCGTTGCAGAGCATGGGCCTCTAGCTTGGCCGCCGCCTCAGCCTTCCTTGCTTCCTTGGCATCCTCGATAGCCTGATCCCGAGCGATGAAGGCCAGCTCCATCTCTGCTCCCGCGCTCTGGAGCTCTTGCTCTCTGATCCTCAGCTCGCCTTGAGCCAACCTAGCAGCTTCGGATTGAGCAAGCATGTCGGCCTCCTCCTGAGCTAATCTCACCGCTAGCTCCTCGCTCCTGGCTTTTTCAGCACTCATGGCGTGCACCACCGCGCTGCTAACCCTCGCCTACCTAGTATACGTCGAAATCAGACCTCAAATCGGCGAGGGCGACCGCGCTGCGCTTAGCCTGTGCGGAACGGGAGCTCAGCTCTTCGGTCAGACCCTTGGCACGAGCAGAGTAGAAAGACCGGATGGAGGACAGCTACAAATTAAGCAACAAAGGACGGGGTCGGCAGCTATCAAAGACATTGAAGAAATGTAAAAAAACACCCAAGTGTGACAAACCTGCGCGAGAGTGCGGGTAGTGAGAAGCTCAACATTCTCCGGAGTGAGGACCTCCAGCTCAGGTTCCGTGGCCGAATCACTCCTTTGTGCACCATCAGCGCCCGGGGAACGCGGTCCCTCCTCAACGGCCATAAGGGCATCCTCCCCATCCGCCGGGCACGCCTCCGGAGCAGAATCGATAAGGGCGGAGGAAGACCTGGGACCGTCAGAGGCGCCGCCGAGTACGGGAGGAGGAATTGCACCTCCCCCGGTCTGGCCGCCACGTGTCGACCTCTTCCTCCTGAGAAGGGTCAGCGTCGCCCCATCATCGTCACTATCGGACGAAAGGACGACCCTGCCCCTCTTCCCCGCTCGGCTCTCTTCCTCATTTGACGAGCCGACCTCGCGTTGCCGCTTTACGGAGACCGGAGGAGGAGAGGAGAGTCTAGATTTCAGTCTCGGAACTCCCCCACTGAGCTCGACAATCTCTCTACCGAGGCTAGCAGCACTCGATTTCGAGCCGGAGTCGGGGGTGGGGGAGATCACTACTGCAGACCTTCCGGTTGGACCAGGCGTCGTCGTCGCTTCCCCGCGTGTGATCAGAAGGGCAGGCAGCCCCCCGGCTAGAGACCCACCGGCATCGGGACGAGGAACCGCTGATTCTGCTCCCCCCGTATGCACCACGAGGCGCCGGCCAGCGGACGCCTTAGCTGGAGCTTTCGACGCCACTGCTCTCCCTTTGATGGGAGAAGGGCCGGCTGACGGGCCCGTCTCAGAGCTTGTGGAAAATAAACGACGAAGTTAGTCTGTGGTTACGGCCCGACCCTCAAAGATCCAAAGATTTAGAAATAAACTTACCCCTACCCCTTTTGGGGGCGGCGTTTTCTTCCTCGCGGAGCCTGACGCACTCCGCGGCCACCAGCCTCACGGCCTCCTCGAGTTCGTGATTTGACGGTGCTACCAGATCGTGGGTGCCCGCTAACTGGCTTGAGGCCGCAACCTGCCAACTCACCATGGTGATCCGGTCACTTTCGTCCCGACGAAATCGGTTCAGGGCGGAGGCATCAAGCCGACTCCTCAGGTGCTTGGTGACGACCCAGGTATCAAAGGGAAAAGGGAGGTATGAGACCATCCTGGGCATCAGGTTCATTGTCATGGGGTTAAGGACGGCTTGAATGTGCCGACATTCCCCCGGGGAGCTGAAGATAATGATCCCCTCTAGACTTTTGAACCGCCCAGCCGACAAGTGCGGCTCGAACCTGCTTTCTTCTGCTGAAGCTGCATAGGGCAAAGTAACATAAGCAATAAAATCATGAGAAAACTCAGACCCAAAGATCATAGTCTGATGCTTATTCTGCAGGAAAACTAAGGGGACTTGGAAATGTTCTCCATTCACCCAAGGGGAGCAGCACGCCCCTCCAACGGCGTATAGCCTGGCGTGAGAGTCCCATTGTTTGTCTGACCACGGCAACCCCCAAAAGATGTGGCGTCAAGGCAGTGGCTGGAGATAGAAGGTGGGGTAGGAGCCCTTCTTAGGAATGAGAATGAGTTTATAAGCGTAGAAGACCACCTCCAGGTCGATATGCGTATTATAGATAACTGACAGGGCAGAGAGCCCCATCAGAATCATAATCCCGTTTGCATTCAGTTGCATATGGTGGATCCCCGTCACGGCAAAAAATTGATGGATTAGAGGGGGAAGAGGGAATCGCAGGCAGTCCAGATGCTTCCTGCCCAAGACGATGGAACCCTTGGGGGCGCAAGGCCGAAGGTACCAATCTGCGGGACCTTTGACTTGATGAAGCGTTACTCCTCCGGGGAAGCAGAGCTGCCTCCTCAATGAGTCTAATTCTGAGTCTGTAACAGATTGTAATTCCTGAGCTTGATTCGAAGCCATTGTTCCGAAAGACGATTGGGAGAGTGAAAGTCTTTGGAAGAGAAGGAAGCAGAAAATCTTGGGGTGTTGAGAGATTGGGGCGATTGAAAATTTTGGTAAAATGGCAGATAAACACAGTTGCGGCTTTTAAAGGAGGGAAGCTGAAAAGTTTTTCTGGAAGAGGAAAGAATAAAAGAAACCGAGCAGTCAAAATTTCAAATTTCAAACAGATCTCGTGATGAGAGATGGCGTATCACCGCATCGGGAAAAGGGAGCCACGTGCGTCCCTCAGGTTGGAGAAGCGAAGAGACGGTTTCCCCACTTGATAGACACGAATCTATCAAATAGGGAAATGGGGGCAGTTGTGGGGCCTGCTCCCGAACCTTTTACCACGAGAAAGGCCATGCGGATCGCACGTGATCTCACCATAGGCCTTTAGGCCGTCCGAGCTTAGGGTAGAACCCATCACTGATCCCAGACAGTCAGACCCCAACCACGACAGCTGGCGGTCTGAGGCCCCGAGGGTCTGCTATCTGGGAACAGCAGCCCTTACCTCAACAGTCGGAGGGGTCAGAAGCCCCAAGGTCCCCATCACTGACCCCAGACGGTCCAGCCAGCCAGACCCCATCCACGACAGCTGGGGGTCAGAGGCCCCAAGGGTCCGCTATCTGGGAATAGCGGCCCTTACCTCAACAGTTGGAGGGGTCAGAAGCCCCAAGGGTCTTCAGACCGGATACCATGGAAAGCAACCCCACAGCCCCAGACCCAGACAGAGCATTTAATGCGTTTCTGGGTAGGTGTGTGCGCAAGGACAAGCCGTCCTGACAGAACGGCGATTTACCCAAATCTTACTCCTGACAGATTGAAGCCGTAGGAGGTGGCGAAAATCAGGCCACGGTAGCACAGAAGAGATCACAGAAATCTCGGCCCGTCACGGTTAAAAAAGATCTTGAGGTGAAAGGTACTCATTATTTTCCAGAGATAGAGAACCATGCTGTTCACTATCTCAGGACTACATATATTGAATACATGCATTCCCGAGAGGGGCATGTACGCACAAAAAAAACTAATATATAAAACAGTCTGTGAATAAAAAGAAAAGAGGAGAGATCCATAGAGAGATTGATATTCATACTGAAATATTACTTCTTGCTATAAAACACAAAGAAAAACTACTGACTTAAGCATCGGAGAGTCTTTGCAGGTAGCCACTCCCGCCTCTCCAATCTTGTTTGGAGTTCAGAGAGCTTTGAGACAGCAAGGACACGTGGACAGTTGGAGAATACAGCGTCAGCAGTTCGAGACACGTGGACGGCTGATGAGAAACCGCTCCAACATTTATTTTCCTGTATTTATGTATATTATGATTTTAATATCACGTTCATAATTCTTTCCGAAATCTATCTGGACAACTTTAGTAAGTAGTATGTAATATATGATTTTCTATATATATATATATATATATATATATATAAAGCCAACAAAAGTGATTAGAGATTAACCAATTAGTCACTTACTAATAGAACTCTAACAAACAGGTGGGTGTATGTAATGTCACCAATTACGTGTATACATATATAAACATGTTCAATTTTTTTTTTTTTGAAGGAATAAACATATTCAAATTTAATTACCAATGAACTTTTTTTTCCTTTTGCTGTAACTGGTTCATGAGCTCAAAGTAGTCTGGCAACATTATCAGCCATTCATACCGGAGCCTAAAATAGGAAAATACCTTACACCTGCGTAAGGAAAACCCACAACCTTACACGTTTATGGTCTACACGTGGAGCTAGCAGATTGGTCCAGAAATTACCAGGAAAACTGGAAAGAAAAACCTCCAAAACAGCAAAATACACGATAATGCTTAGCTGGCAAACCACTAATCAACGGCCAGAATTCACTGACAGCAGGTGTTGCTGACGTGGATTATACTTAGTCTACCGCTTAAAGCTTCAATCATTGGGTGTCTCTCCGTCCAAAAATTCTCTCTCTCTCTCTCTCTCTCTCTTCCCTTTCTCTAACTAATGATATACGCTTGAGTTGGCAGATTTTGTGGAGGAGAAACAAAAAGAAATTCCTTTGTTTGCTCATTTTAAGATTTGGGTTTCTCGGAAAATCATCAAGAAAAGTAAGGAAACGATCTTCTGTTTCGATCTCAGAACAAAAAGGGCTTGTTTGGATAGTGGGAAAGTTTCATTTGAAATGGTTTTGATGTGTGAGATTATCTTTGCTAAAGAAGGCAAGGTTGAAGAAGGCGAGTGGGAGAAAGAGAGATAACACTATACCTGTTCAAACCCAAGTTCGCAGAAGTAGACCAAAAACAAGAAGTATTGGGATTCGATATATTTCTTTTTCTTAATCTGCTTCTGCTGGTAATATTTCTCATAACAATTCCAGCCTTTTTCCTTTCTGGGTTTTTGATATAAATTCTTAATCTTTTGGATCTGTCTCTCTTTTTACTACTTTTTTCTTATTTGGGTCGATCTCAAAATTTCATTTTGGTGATCAGAAACCGAAAAAAGATTCATTTTTGGAACATGGTTTTATATCAAACACTTTGGTTTCATATACATAGTTCTCTATTTTTGGCGTAAAAGTTCTGTATTGTTTTGTTCTTTGCAGGGATATTGGCGATGTCAGCTACAATAGTAAGCGACCCAATGGTGATATCAGCCTCAGAAAGTCAAGCAGCAGGGGCCACAAAACTAGTTGCGCAAATCGAAATCGAGTTCGCAAAATGCGACTGCTGTGGACTAACAGAGGAGTGCACACCAGCCTACATAGAGCGCATCCGCGAGCGATTTCAAGGCCATTGGATTTGTGGACTATGCGCCGAGGCTATCAAAGATGAGATTGTTAGGTCCAAGAGGCTAATTAGCACTGAAGAGGCAATGGCTAAGCACATCAACTTCTTCAAGAAATTTAAGGCCACAGGCTCCGGTCCGCCGCCTGATCCTACGGTCCACTTGATTTCCGCTATGAGACAGATTCTCCGCCGGAGTCTCGATTCTCCGAGGGCTATGAGATCGACTCCGAGTAGTCCCGTGTCGAAAATCGACACGGAGATTTGTGGTTCGGGGCTTGCTCGATCGGAGAGTTGTTTTCCTACTTTGTCTGGTTTTGATGGGGAGGTGCATAGGGTGGTGGGGGAATAAGAACCAAAGTGGGTACAATCTTTTCGACTTGGAAATTCCATTGGCCAAAAAAAAAAAAAAAAAAGAAAAGAAAGACCAAAAAAAAAAAAATAAAACAAACTTGGGAAAAGGGTTAAGGCTAGATTTCTGATCATATTTGTAGCTTGTACTATTAATGATCGATACAAAAAACTCTATATTGTTGGAAAAATTTTACTTCGCTTGCAATTTTGTTATATGATTTTTTTCTTAATTTGATATGATTTTCTCTTAAAAAAATTAATAGAAGAGAATTAAAGAGCTGGTTAGAAGTGGTCTGGTGATGTCAAAACGTACTGATCTTGATCAGAATATATGAATATCACTAAAATCCAGATTTAAGGTTGTGTAAAGGGCAACAACTTGTTTATTAATATGAGATCCTCCAAACAAAGATTAGGAGACATGTCATGGTGGTACACAGGCAGAGGAATTTTTTGGTGCCAACTATGAAAAACAATTAAGTTCTCTAATTTTATAGGCTGCTTTAAGGTTATCACTCCTAATTCATGCTTGAACTAAAGTTTATGATGTAAAAGATTTCATTAGGCAAGGGTTTATATTTTTCATTATAGCCCATGATAGATCAATTTAATGGGTCATTGGAGTGAGTCAGATTTAGATCTTTTTTATGATGTTACATTATAACCATAAATCATGGATTTACTAGCCACGTGTGAAGAAATGTATGTATAGATATATAGCCAATGGTGAAACTTAAATTTCCTCCACGAATTTTGATTTGGTGTTGGAAACTGGATGTTAATATAGATAGCTGTATGTATAATGCAAGTCAACCAGTGATCCAAAAAAGTAAGCATTTGCCTTGACATAAAAGGCAACAAAAAAAAAAGGGAAAATTGGACTGGAAATGATTGCTGGGAGGGTAAAAATGTTAAAAGAAAATAATTAAAAGGGAAAACAATGGAGTTATGACATTGTGTGCTGAAAGAGGAAAGCTTTGACAATTATGCATTGTGCTAGAAACAACAAAGGATAAAAATGACTATGATAAGAGCATCTAAATCAGTGCAACAGAGTACAGAGAGCACTGTTTGTGTGATTCTGCCAGACTGAAGGTGGCTCTAGATGTTGGATCTTCACAACTCTGTACTCGTAGGACTAACTTGGCCCCACCATAAGTTTCTTAGTCCTACGTAAAAGCCCCATTCAATCTTCGGGAGGCAACAGCGGAAAAANGCAACAAAAATTGAATTAATGGAGTAATGTAGAAAAAATAATGTTGAAAAGCAAATATAATACTACACTAATAAAAATAGATCACATAATTTTAAATTTACATACAGATTCCATACTTCTATTAGCTGTAGTGCTAAGCACTAAATTTGGCTATCGCATTTTTCTTAATGTAAAGAAGCAGCTTCAAATATTTTGATCTTAATTAATTTCGAGTTTTCTACTAGCTTTGCTGGGTTATGAGGAAGGTGCAGTTTTTGGGAATAACAGGCCTCTTGGTCTTGTTGGAATAGAATTTTATTGGTTCCATTGTTTAAGCCGACTTGGCCCACAAAAAGGAAAGAAAATAAATTGTATAATCAGCTGCAATGGGAGAGAGTTCCTTTCAGACTTAGCCAAAGTCAATTAACAATTATGTTCTAAGCTCCTATTTTAGCTGAAAAGGGACTCACCGGGTAGTGTCACGCGAAACTATACAATAAGTACTAATTCTAAAGCCATATCTACACAGAAAAAAAAAAAAAAAATCTCAGCTTATCCTTTTTTAAATTGATCTGACTGCATTATACAAGTGGATATTGTCAACAGCTAGACGAAGAAGAAATGTAATGACAAGTAATTAAAATTAGAGATCACTTTCTTTGACAATGGGGAGATATTTTCTTGGCTAATTAAGAAGAAACACACCATCTGGACTCTTCAACCAATTATAGGGTTAAGTAGATAATTATCATTTTTTTTTAAAACATTTAATTAAATTTATCATTATTATTAAATACTATCACTTTTAAGAAAGAATTAGTTAAGAATCTGACAAAAATTTATCAAAAATTTATTAAGAATCTGTCAAAATTATTACCGATGTCAACTTTATCAAGATTGTTAATTCATTTAAAAATAAAAATTAAGGTGATAAATTTAATTAATAAAAAAAAGGTAATATTCACTTAATTTATTCTAATTTTATAAACCTTTGTTTTAATTTCACTCTAATTTAATAGCCGTTCTACCAAATCCTTGAATTGACAGATTTCCTTGTCTTTATACAATCATTAATCTCTTATTTTATTTAGATTAGAACAATCACATGTTAGTCATTCTCTCTCTCTCTCTCCCTCTCTCTCTCTCTCTCTCTCTCTTTAAAAAGAAGATATATATATAAAACAAAAACGGGTACTTCCTTTCTTTGAGATGGGATTCTACTTTACGTTAGCATTGAACGCTTTTGTGGAGGTGGGTGTGGTCACATCTCGGCTCAAATTTCTTCTGCTCTTTTTTTTTTTTTTTGGTTAAAGAAATTGAATTACTATATAGTTTCAAACATTAAAATTATCATCTCTATTACAAACTAACATAGACATGTCGGATCAATCATCATTTATCTCGGTGGTTCATAATATGGGTCTTAGGTGGATTTTAGTTTCATTAGTATGGTATGCGTACGCTTAATTGATAATGAACTTGTTCTGCTAAATAAATTCGGTGTAACAAATTGAGATTCTATGCATCCACATCCATGGTTTGAGTGTACGAGCATTCGGTTGTTGGGCTGAGAGACCTAATCTAGAATAAATTCGGTGAATATCATTTCTTTCTTTATTAATTAAATTTACCACTATATTTTTTTTAAAAATAAATTCTTAATGAATTCTCGACGGTCTTGACAGATTTTTGACGTCAGTAGCAATCTTAACAGATTCTTAATAAATTGTTGACGGATTCTTGATGAATTCTTAACAGATTATAAACTAATTTCCTCCAAAAAAATAGAATTTCTTAAAATAAATTTTTGATGAATTCTTGACGATCTTGACAGAATTTTTACACCAGTGGTGACCTTAACAGATTCTTAGTGAATTATTAACGGATTCTTGATGAATTCTTGACATATTATAAACTAATTCCCTCCAAAAAATGGAAGAATCTAATAATGATGATAAATTTAGTTAAATATTTTTTAAAAATGGTAATTATCTACTTATCAGGCCTCATTAGTCTAAATCCGGGGAATGGACCTAACTTGTAGTGTTTTGAGCCGAACTGACTTTTTGAGGAGTACTTTTTAGAACGATATTTTGGGAGTATCACGATTTTAGTAACGAGTAGTATTACATTAGCAACTATTGATTATTCCAAAAAAAATCATAAATATTATAAAATTTAGTAATCACCATCACTAATATCATGACACTTTTAAAAGAGGTCATTTTGAAAAAATAATAATTGAAAAGTTATTTTAGTCCAAATAAATTGAACTTTCTGATGGGCTGAATTTTTGAAAAATCCCCGATTGATTTAGAAATATGTCAATACTTTTAAATTTTGTTCAGAAAAATAATATTTTGAATAAATATTTAGAAAAATACCATTTTTTCAAAATTTATATTTTCAATAGCACTTGAGGTAACTAGTTAAGTTACTTAGGATAATCAATCAAGTTACTTAAAATAACTAATCAAGTTATCTCATGTCACTTGGCCGGTTACCTCATGTATCTCATAAAATAATGAAAAGTGAAAATTTTCTAAATACTTTTAAAAGTAATTTTTAATTAAAATCTTAGATTTTTCAAACAATTTTAAAATATGAGATTTTTCATTTTTTCTTTGAAACATTTCCATAAAAATCAAATTTTCTCAAATAAATACTAGTTGAGAAATTTACATCTAGTACTCGTTTTTTAAAACTTTTTTTATAAATATATATTTTTTAATTTTTCTTTCAAAACTACCCATTTTTATGGTCTATATTTCGTATGAAAAATATGAGTGAGCCACATTTATAATGAAAATTTTATCCATGAGGTATACATTTTATGTGTAAAATATGAACGGTATACATTTTAAATGTGTGTCAATTTTTAGTGTAATTTTTATTTATAAAGTATAGACTACAGTGTACATTTAATACCTGAAATGTATATCGTGGTATATACTTTATGTGTAAAACAGTGGTGGTCTATATTTCTCCAAAAAAGATATAAAACAAGTATTTATGAAATAAAAATAAAAAACGAGTATTTATGAAAATATGATTTTAAAAACGGGTATTTATGAACTTTTCCCGTACTAGTTAGATTCATTTCCCTTCTTATCTAGAAAACTATGGGCTTCTTACAAAATTCCAAGCCCAAAGTACCAAAAACTGAAAAATCCCAGACTGATTTTTTTGGAAAATCTCGAATTAATTATTACTTTTTAAAAGTTTTATTAAAGAATAACACTTTTAGAAAATATTTATAAAAATATTATTTGTTCTTCAAAGTTAATATTTTTCAATGGTATTTGGGGTAACCAGTTATGTTACTTAGGATAACTAATTTAATTATTTGAAGTAACTAATCAAATTATCTCAGGTAACTAGACTAGTTACCTTAAATATCTCATTAATTAATAAAAAGTGGTATTTTTCTAAATACTTTTAAAAATAATATTTTAATAATTAAATCCGGGATTTTTCAAAACAATTTCAAATTTCAGGATTTTTCAAATTCTTTTGAAAAATTTACCATAAAAAAATCAAGTTTCCTCAAAAAGTATTAGATAAGTACCACTTACTAAATAAAAGCAATGATTTCTAGCAGCTTTTTTTTTTTGGTCTTGTTTTGTACCACTTTATTTTTTCAAAAAGGACAAATTACCCATTTTTACCTAAAAATAAATGACAAATTACCCAGTTCTATCGTAATTTTGTTAAGTGACACACTTTGTCCCAAAATAATTGGCTATGGTAAATTTCGCCCAAAGTTTGGCGAAAATTGTTTCACTTCACCCAAAAACCAAATGGTGTTAATAGAACTAGGGCTTTTTCGTACTGGCCTTTTCTTTTTCCTGAAAAAAAAAAAAAAAAAAGAAAAGAAAGAAAGAGTAAATTGATTCAAGTCAGTTCCCAAAAACTTGTTTATTTTCCAATAGCAAAGATTTTCTCTTTACTTCTAATGTTGGAAACTATTTAATAAAGGGCCGTTTGGGACGGATATTCTGCGTATGGGAATGGGAATCTCAACTCATTGCCACGTTTATTTCAAGTTTTCAAAATTTTCACTACGAGGAAGCCGAACTTGACGATGTTCATTTTCTCTCAAACTGGGGTAAAATGAAAACTACCCATATAAGTGGATTTCACTTATCTTGGCATCTCGTTCGCCATGGAGAATTACCCAAAAACCAAAATATTTGTAATTTTATATCTCATCTTCCCCTCCCTCCTCTTTGCCATCTCCTTCACTCTCTCCTCTGTCACCTGGGTTTAGCAGATCCTGATTTCTTCTTTTTCTCTCTTGCTTTAATCCACGTCGATGCCACACCTTGCAGTCCCACTGTCGATCGTTGACATCTGTCATCCCAAGAAAATTCAAGGAAATTTTCTTCTTGAATTATATTTTGATTCTGATTTTGGGGTTGGTTTCTGTAATATTCCTTTAAAAATTATTGGGTTTCAATGGTTAAGCATATCCAAAATTAGAATAGAAATTGTCGAATATATTGGAATGGGATCTATTATTATTCCTCCTTGCAATTATCTGTTCTCCATTTCTCTAATGCTTGACGCGAGAGCTCACACTTCGTGGCCTTTAAAGTTTATGAGATAAGATATATGTATCTAGAAATGAAGTTACCTATTATCATCAATTTATTATTATTATTATGTCATTTTTCGAAGCCATTTTTGTTTTAGGGTTATCTGGTTTGGGTTTGTAAAACCAGTTTTTTATGCCCAACTTTTTTGTACCCCATAGTATGGAGATTAGTCATGGGTATACTGATTTGAAATTGCAGTATAAGATAAATGTGCAAGATATTGTTGTAGATAATTCTCTTCAATTATTGGATACAATTTACTAGTCATCTTTATTTTTTGTTACTTCTTAGCTATTGTTTTTAATTTTTAAATAATCACGAATTCTTCACAAATAATTATGAAAAAATAGAAAAATTTAGTACATTTTCGTACATAACCAAACACTGATATTTTTAAGAATTGTGAAGAAGATCCTAACGTACAACTAAATATAATTATTTAAATTATCAAATAATCGTATCACATTTCTTAACTTTTTTATTAATTTAAAAACTTAGAACTCAACTTGCCTAAATTTAACAAGAATCACTTAATAAATTATAATTTTTTTTATTTAAAAAAAAACACCTGAAAAACAGAAATTTAAGCTTCAAAATCTTCTCTTTTCCTCTTACCAATTAATATGAAATTCAATATGATAAAAATATTAAAAGAAGCCCGCAGTTCTCGTGAACAACAATGGAAAACCTCACTCGTTGGGTCTAGATCAAAATGGAGAAAAAAAGGTACCTAGAATCAGTGGTTTGTGAAACATGTGGAGGATAGTAGAATTCGGAGGATTTGAGGAAAGAAAAAGCTTGGGGAAAAAAAAAAAAAAAGCGGGTTTGAAAGGTAAAAAATGGAGAGGGTGGAGTTGACTTTGATTTTGAGCTTTAGAGCTTTAGAGATGACTTCTTGTGAAAGTATCTTTATCATCACCTTCTTCTTATTTGGGTTTGGTTCTCTGTCATCCTCTTTCTCCATTTCTTTTTTTTTTTTTTCGGGTGCCTCTATGATGCACCAGTAAGAATGAAAACAAGCCAGTCATAATCATACGACTGAAAAGCCTCCTACGTTTATTAATGCAGTTTGAATTCAACAAAATATTATATTTTGCATAATATTATATTGTATTTTGTATAATTCTATATTACTAATATGAATTAATTTTTATTCTACCGATCATTTTTAAACTGTTTCAGTACAAGTTTTAATCTTTTTATAGTTTTGGACCTTACTTCTGGGTACGAAGTAAGTATAATAAAATATCAAAAATATTTTATATGCTTATTATGTTAAGAATAAAATGAAATATATAATAAAAATGAAAAATGAACTCTTTTTTAGTAGTTTAAGGACTAAAATGAGATAATTTAAAGAAAAAATTAGGTCATTTATGGCCATTTTAGAAAAGAATTACAAAATTTATGTGGGTTCAATTTTTTCTAAATTCAATACCGTATTTTTTTAGAAAAGTGCCACTTTAAAAAAAAATTAGAAAAATATCATTTTTAAAAAACTACTAATAATTAGTAATTAGTAATCAGTTTTCGATTACTGGTAACTAGTTACTAAATATATTTATAATTAGTATATAATTGATAGCAGGTAACTAATTTTAAATACTAGTAACTAGTATACATTTTTTAAACAATAAATACTAGTATTAATCTATAAAAAATAAAGTGGTACTGGAATTTGGGGAAAAGAATTTGATCCACCATATTATTGTAACTTTTTGTGGGTAGGTAAAAGTGTTAAAACCCTCAATTTAAAGTTTAAAGACTTATGTGAAACTTTTTTTATAGTTTAAAGATCAACAAGGTTATCTCTCCTACCCTCCCCTCTCCAAAAAAAAGAGTATCCGTGTGAAAATTTCGATATGTACTTCTTTAGTACTATTATAATTATATATATATATATATATTAGATAATAGTAAGTTTTTTTCCTCCAATGTAAAATAATATATAACTATATAGATGATGCTAAGGTATCTTATGATTTGTACTAAATTTTTAATACTAATATAGATGGCATATGAGTTGTCACTATTTAATTAATATATTAAAACTTACTATAAATAAATTAATCACATTCACCAATTGAACGATGATAACTCACATGCCATATATATTTGTATTAAAAATTTAGTACAAATTTTGAAATACCTAACATTATTTATAACTATATATTTGGAATTTGTTGTCACTATCATTCCCAAGTAAAAAGTTTTTATTTATTTTCCATAATATGTAACTTAAATAACACGACATGTCGTTTATACGTTTTTCTCGAAAGGGGAATTTCGTCAAATATTTCAACTTTAAACCAAAATTTATAATGAATTACATGTCATCATGCAAAATGAACAAATAAAAAAGTCATTTTTATGAACAAATAAAAAAGTCATTTTTTGGAGTTGAGGATCCAATACAAAACAATCGGTAATCCAATTGATGGGACTTTTTTTTTTAATAGGACTTTATACTTCACTCCAAATTTGACTAGGTTATGCTCTACTAGGCTATGCTTGGTAAGAGGGAGAAAGAATAGAAAGGATGAGGAGTTTAAGAAGAAGGGGGAATATGAAAGAGGGAGAGGAGAGTAAGAATCTTCTATATTGTTTGGTTAGAAAGATAAAGAATAGGATGGATGGAGAGTGATTATTTATAAAATTACTATATTACTTATTGCATTATTTTTTAAATAATTATTTATGATAGTAAATTGGTCAATTCAATTTTTGTTCTCTCTCACTCCTCTCCAATCTTTCTAACTTTGAAAGGATGCAATATGGTGAGCCCAGAAAGAGTCCATCCCCCTCCACTTCTCTTCTCTATTCTTCTCTCCCCCCTGCCAAAGGGAAAAGTTTTGTTCTCCCCTCACTTCTTTCTCTCTATTCCTCTTCGTCGCTCCAAAAATTCACTTCGCCAAACATAGCTTAAGTGTCAATTATTGATCCTCATTAAAAAAGCTATAAAATTTTAGAAAACATGCATGTGGCACAAATGTAAGGACATTGGATACTTAGAGGTGAAATTTTTATATTTCAAGAGCTATATTTTTATATTTCAAGAGCTATAGTACCATCCATGGCAAAGCCTTAATGCACAATTTTTTTTCTCTTTACATTTTTTAATTTCACAGAAATTTTACTATAATTTGTTATTATTAAAATATGAAATAAGATAATAGATTCCATATATCAGATTTTGAGTTCAGAGAGTATAATCCTAAGGAAGAGCTTTCCTTGGCCCCGAATTATGCAAAAGAGAGTGGATTTTGTAAATGTGACTTGTACTAGGAATTAATCATTGTTTTCCTTTTTTATTTTAATTAAAAAAAGAATTAGTTATTATTTGGGATTGATAGATGTGTAAATAAAACAAACCTATATTTATTCAAAGATGGGTATCAATCTCAACCTACATTGTGGTGCGGCCCACCCTGAAAGTGGGAGGAGATCCTTCAGCACTTATGATGATAGCATATCTCTTATAATGAAGGATGTATTGCGTGGCTTTAATCCACAACTTCACTCACTGAAACAATGAAGTGACTCCTAAAACCTTACAAAGGATAATACAGGTGGTTACGTGGTTACTCGTTACTCATTTATTCAAAATTCGAAGGCATATAAAATTTTAGGAAAATATGTGACATTCATTAATGCAGTACGTTTACATCTATCTATTTTTCTATCTATCGGGGGCGGGGCAGGGCAGATGATATCTACTTGGACAAAAAAGGGGGACAAGTCCTGCCTTTAATCTCAGCTGTTGATCGTATTTAAAAGATAATCCAACGGTTAAAATTTAAAAATAGTTGACAAAAGCTCTGATTAAGTAGCAAAGTAGCTTAGTAGGTGTAATACTGGTGATAACCGGGATACACGGTTTCTGCTTTTCAATTTCCAACCTTTCATTTTGAGTTTTTTGTTGGGAATTTGGGTGAGAAATTAGGGCCAAAAGCAATAAAGTATTAGACTGACAAAAAAGCAAAGGAAAGTTCGATCGACATTGAAGCAGTAGACGAGGGAGGGGTCGAGCTTTGGATTCTCTTCGTCGAGCCCTAGTTATTTGTCTCTCAGTTTGAGATTAGTATTTCCCTACTTTCATAACATTTCATTGTTGATTTCTTTCTACCTATAAAAATGAAAGTAGTGGTAATGGTAGATTTTGTTGTTGCTATTGTTCTTAATATTGCAGTGGTTAAAGCCTTAATTGTTCTTACAAAAATTTTAAATGATTGCATGTGGCGAAAATTTTTGTTTAGTTTGTACAAATCGTCAATTAGAAGGGATTTAGTTAAAAGACGATGGTGGAATAAAGAATTAATGGATAAAGGGGTTTATATACTTGATTGTACTATAGTTAAGCTCCTCTGCATGTGATAGTAACATAGTCAGAGAGTATGTAGAAAGCTTGAGTTTGGCGTCAATAGGTAGTATTCTACTATATTGTTCGAATTTTAAGGACAGAAAATTTGAAGGATAATTGGTTATTGTATAGAGTAATTTGTTTATTAGTTTGAGATTCTATTTAGATTTAGTTATGTAAGGAGAGGTCGTAAGTAGGGTGATGGCCTTGTAGTGGCTGGACTGATTATATAGGATTAGGACTCGGTACTTGGTTAGGCACTTATTTAGACGTGGAGTTTGTTAGAGAGGAGTGTCTTAAAGGCAATAATAATCAGAATAAAAGGAGAGAGGATTGAGAAAGCAAGTGAGTTAGGAAGGTAGTGGGTGATTTTGTGGAGAGAGATATACTTATGAAATTACCTAATTCTCCTATAATTACGTTGGTTCAGCTCCTAATAGTATCTACTTCCTTTTCTATTAATAAAGTCATCCATTTCTATTTTGATTGTGTAATTATTGTTCTTAATATTATTATTATAATTCTATGATTTTCCTTATCATTGTTGTCATTATTTTATTATTATTAAACGAAAGTTTGTTTTAAGATTTAACTTAACAAACGGCAGGGCATGTAGGGATGACCGTCGTATGGTTTGTATTTTTTTTTTTCAAAGACAAAAACGAAGGACACGTCCATTTAAAAACTGGAAATAAAAGGAGAAAAAAAAAAGACTGAAAATTAACCGACGCCGTTTATCTTATCTAACCAAAACAACATTAAGCTAGGATCCTGAGTGATGGACCGTTCCTAAATTATACACCACGTGGATGATTAAGTGGCAGAACAGGTCACGAGTAGGGCCCACCATCTGACATGTGTCAAGAGTGACTAGCTAAAAGCTACGCGAGTCGCACATGATACCACATCGGCCATTGGGATGTCCGAGGTTAGGGCCGAGCCCATCCCAAATCCTGGATAGACTCGGCCCAGTCCGATTCTTACCTCGACAGCTGGGGGGTCGGAAACCCCAAGGTTCTTCTACCAGAATACAATGGAAAGCAACTCACAACTCCAGACCCAGATAGAGCATTTAATGCGATCCTGAGTAGGTGTGCGCAGGGGGCAAGCCGTTCTGACAGAACGGTGATTTGTCCAAATCTTGCCCCTGACAGACTCGAGCCATAGGAGACGGCGGAAACCAGACTACAGTGGTACAGAGAAGATCACGGTAATCTCTGCCCGTGACCTCTGGAAAAAGTCTGGAGGAAAAAGGTACTCAGTCATAAGATTGTAAACCGGGTGGTTTGTAATCTCAGGACTATACATATATGAGCCATGCATTCCCAAAAGAAGGCATATACATATACAAAAAGAAGTATTTTAAAGCTTACAAGCAAGAAACAAAGATATACTCATATAAAACTAATTCCTTACTACCCTGAATTAAAGAAAGATCACTGACTTAATCATTGGAGAGTCTTTGTAAGTGGCCACCCCGCCTCTCCGACCTTGCCTGGAGTTCAGAGCACTTTGGAATAGCAAGGACACGTTGACAGTTGGAGAATACAGCATCAGCAGTTCAGAGACACGTGGAAGACTCGTGAGAAACTGATCCAACACTGATATATATATATATATATATATATTTTCTTTGAGACGATACAACAGAGAAAATGTTAAATATCTATCATTCTGTAGGACGAACAATAATAATTGGTATGATATATATATTTTTATTTGTTTATAGTACAATAAATTGATGCATGGGGCTATGTATTATCTACCTCTCAAATTTTTGTAAAGTGGGTGGGACAAGAGATAAGGTTGTTCACTTGTTTGGATGATTTGAAAAGGACAAAATATTTGAAACCCGAAAGTTTGCTACATAATAACACATTCGAAAATTGGAAGCACCACCAAAAGTCAAGCCCAAAGAAAGCAACATGCCTGCAAACAATTTAGTTGGGAGTTTATAGTAAAACTTGTAGCTGTTATGATTTATGGATTAGAGAGGGACTGTAGGTTCCTGGAGAGCACCAAGTCTTGTACCAGACCTGACAAACATTATTATAGATAATAGACTTGAGCAAAAATTGCAAATAATTGAGAAAAGGCTTCTCATACTTGCTTTTTTTATGAAGTTGCATTAAAATTTTGATTAGAAATTAGAAGCCTGCTTATATAATTAGAAACTAACATAGGTATATTTTTGTCAAGTATACACAATTTATAAATGTTTATTTATTAACCGGCCCTTTCTGATTGTCTGGCCTCACTAGTTTTTGGTAGTAGCCAGTTAGGTTTGCAGTGTTGGAATGATTGAATCATTGATCTGCAGACTCCGAATCTGAGACTATGGACACCCAACCCAAATTTTACACGTAATATTCAATAATTAATTAACACAAATAAATTGTTTCCATTTCAACAAAAACAAGGTAATTATTCACTCCCAAAAAAAAGGGAAGGATAAATTCTGTTATTATAAATATGAATCTGGCCAGAGAAACGAACAGGTTAATACCCAAAAAAACAAAATAATAATAATTTTAAGAAAAAAAATAAAAAAAAGAAAACTGACCAATGAACGCACTTTGTTATCTTCAAAATCAAAATACTCTTAGGTGGTCAGCTCCCCCAACACTGTGGGAAAAAAAAAATCTCGAAACACGAAGCCATGGCTGCTCTTTCAGATTCCTCTTCCTTGATCCTCTTCTTCTATGTCCTATGTCTCGTCTCAATATCTTCCTCATCATCATCAGATCCAATCGACGGTCCTCAAGCCTTCATCGTCCACGTGTCGAACGCCCACAAGCCCTCCTTCTTTACCTCCCACCACCACTGGTACACCTCCATAATCGACTCCCTCCCCCAGACCCCTCACCCCACCAAGCTCCTCTACACCTACGAGAAGGTCGTCAATGGCTTCTCCGCCACCCTCACCGCCGCGCAGGCCTCCGGGCTCCGCGACTCCCCGGGGGTCATCTCAGTCGTCCCCGACCAGGCCCGCCAGCTCCACACCACCCGGACGTACTCCTTCCTGGGCCTCGCCGACGGGTTCGGGCTCTGGCCCAACTCCGAATACGCCGATGACGTCGTGATCGGGGTCCTCGACACCGGGATCTGGCCCGAGAGGCCCAGCTTCAACGACTCGGGCCTCTCTCCGGTTCCGTCCGGCTGGAAAGGGACATGCGAGACGGGTCCGGACTTCCCCCAATCAGGTTGTAACCGGAAGATTATCGGTGCCAGAGCGTTCTACAACGGGTATTTCGCGAAGCTGGGGGGACCCATTGACGAGTCCAAGGAGTCGAGATCGCCGAGAGACACAGAGGGTCATGGTTCCCACACGGCGTCGACTGCTGCCGGAGCAGTGGTCCCGAACGCGAGCTTCCTCCACTACGCTCAGGGAGAAGCCCGGGGCATGGCCACGAAGGCCCGAATCGCCGTCTATAAGATCTGTTGGAGCTTGGGATGTTTCGACTCGGATATCTTGGCGGCCATGGACCAAGCCATCTCCGATGGTGTTCACGTAATCTCTCTCTCCGTCGGGGCAAACGGGCACTCGCCGCCGTACTACTTGGATTCGATCGCGGTCGGAGCGTTTGGCGCGGCCCAGCACGGTGTTCTGGTCTCTTGCTCCGCGGGGAACTCCGGACCCGACCCGTACTCCGCGGTCAACATCGCTCCTTGGATCCTAACCGTCGGGGCTTCGACCATCGACAGAGAGTTCCCGGCTGATGTGGTTTTGGGGGACGGAAGAGTACTAAACGGCGTGTCGTTGTACGCGGGCCAGGGGCTGGATCGTGATTACAAGCTACCTTTGATCTACGCTGGTGACGCTGGGAATAGGTACTGCTATGATGGGACACTCGAGCCCTCGATAGTCGCCGGAAAGATTGTCGTTTGCGACCGTGGCGGAAACGCTAGAGTGGAGAAAGGTAGCGCGGTGAAGCTCGCGGGCGGCGTTGGCTTGGTGCTTGCGAATACTGAGGACAGTGGCGAAGAGCTTATAGCTGATTCTCACCTTATACCCGCTACCATGGTTGGTCAGACTAACGGGGACAAGATTAAGGAGTACATCAGGTCAAGTCAGGATCCGACGGCTACTATTGTGTTCCGCGGGACTGTAATTGGGTCTTCACCTTCTGCTCCCAAGGTTGCTGCTTTCTCGAGCCGTGGTCCGAATTCTCTCACGCCAGAGATTCTTAAGCCGGATGTTATTGCTCCTGGGGTCAACATTTTAGCAGGGTGGACTGGCTCCATTGGCCCTACTGATTTAGATATTGATCCCAGACGTGTTGAGTTCAATATAATTTCGGGTACTTCTATGTCTTGCCCACATGTTAGTGGGATTGCAGCTTTGCTTCGGAAGGCTTATCCGGATTGGTCGCCAGCCGCTATAAAGTCCGCGCTGATCACAACGGCTTACAATTTGGATAACTCTGGAGAGACCCTTGAGGATCTTGCAACAGGGGAAAAATCAACACCGTTCATTCATGGAGCAGGACATGTTGATCCCAATAGAGCTCTCCATCCGGGTTTGGTTTATGACCTTGATGTTAATGATTATGTTGCATTCCTATGCTCCATCGGGTATGATTCTAGGCGCATATCAATATTTGTCAAAGCACCCACTAGTGCAGATATTTGTGCAAAAACTTTAAGCAGAGTTGGGGCTTTGAGTAACCCGGGTGGTCTGAACTATCCGTCGTTCTCTGTGGTTTTCGATTCGCATCACGGATTGGTTAAGTATAAGAGGGTTGTTAAGAACGTTGGAAGTAAAGTTGATGTAGTTTATCAGTTAACTGTGAGTTCACCCCCAGGCGTTGAAATCAGTGTTTCTCCAAGCAAGCTTGTGTTTAGTGCTGAGAATGAAACACAGGCGTATGAGGTTACATTTTCAACGGGTGTTGATTACAGTAAATCGGCCAAGTTTGGCTCGATTGAGTGGACTGATGGGACTCACCGAGTTAGGAGCCCGGTTGCTTTCAGGTGGAGCTATGGGCTCAGTGCTTCAATATGAGTTTAGAGTTGGTTTGAAGATGAAGCATTGGGCACGCAGGCTATTTGTTTTGCAAATTTCTAGTCATAGCACTTTGTTTTACTACAAGATAATTAACTTATTTGCCTCTTGTACAAATTTGAAAGCTCCAGTATGGCTACGGATTGTCATATCGTCATATGCACGCACGTTCTATGTTACTGATCAGGCCTAAGGTATTTGGTACTTGTTGAAATATCTAATAAGCGTTTTGGTAATGAAGCGCTAGGCGGATAGAGCTTCCATTGCCAGAATTTGGATCTTTTTCATTGGATTCACTTCTCATTTATTAAGTTGAAAGCATGTTCTTGAATCTTGATTATCTTTTCTTAATTGCATGTTCTACTAAACAGAGCAAAGATTGTACTTCGAAGCCGAATGTAATGGCCGTAATTAAGATTAGCAGCCTTCCTCCTTGTAAATTATGTGGAATTTAGTTTTTCTCGTTTGAATTAGCTATGTTGTATTGGTTTGAACATGTTGCAGTGTTTTTGTCGTTTCTATTGCTTTTTCTGTTTAGCATGTTTACTTAACCTCAATGGGATGGATTTCACTTGTGTCATGTGTGGCACTAATAATTTCCTTTTTTTTTTTTCCGCGTCATTTTTCGGTTAATTTACTTAATTACGATTACGGTGAAGTAAAGGTGCAAAGATTTAAGATTAAGAGATGATTGATGCATTTTAGCCACTGAGTTTGCCAAAACCTCAAGTTGCAATTAAGAAAATTTCCGTATGTTACTGCTGGCTATAAACCGACTTGTCACTCTACATAAAGCATTAAAAATTTGAAAAGCTCACTAATAAACTTTCGAGTAGCTAATCTTGCCAACAAGTACGAGTAGCAGCGTCATCATTGTGCGAGAGAGTGAACAATATACGTGTTCAGGTAATTGAAGCAATGTAACTCTAATGGGAGACTGTCCCCTATGTTTATTGTTCAAATTCTGGCCCCCTTTATTTGTAAGTTATTGTTTTTGATCAACAAATTTTAACTATGCAATTACTATTTTAAATAGAGTTTGAGAAGTTAAGTAAGATTGTTTTTCAAACTACTTTTGCTATTATAATACAAATTATTTGAAATAACAACATGAGTAATATTTTACAACACACATTCTAAACAGCACAACAGGCCTATACCTTTTCTTCTCTTACGGTCAGGTTCTCTTTTTCGGTAAGTTACTATTTTTGGTCAATAGATTTAAACTATATAACTATTATTTTAAACAAAATTTGAGAAGTTAAAAGTAAAATTATTTTTCAAAGTTGATTTTATTGTCATAATACAAATTATTCAAAGCAACATAAGTAGTAGTATTTTACAACACACATTCTAAACAACACAACATGCCTATACTTTTTTTTTTTTTTCCTCTTGCGGCTTCTTTTTTTTTTTTGCTCACATCACAACTACAATATGACTACAATACAGCTTAAATAAACCACAACATAACAATACCAAATTAGCCCATAGTGATCATATTTGTGAAAATGCCTCGTTTGCATAATAAGAAAAGGCCTATTAGAAAATTCTGTATATTCAAAAATACTAATTTTAGAATTATATTTTTCTTTATAAAAAATCCTCTGAATTTAAATTACTCACCACGTTATCATGGAAATGGTAAATTTTATTATAAGCCCAAAACACAAAACTATACACGTAACTAAATAAACCTAAACCAAATCACCAGAGAAAAAAAAGGGGGGGGGGGGTGAAGAAAAAGAAAAAGAGAGGAAAACATTTGACAATAAAAAGAATCAAAAATTGAATTTAAAAAGAAAAATGCATGTTTTTTTAAAAATATTTTCTTTAAAAAAATACAAGCAAGTTACTCATAAAAGTATTTCAAAATAAAACTGAATTAATTGTCTCTCTTTTTTTTTTTTTAAAAAAAAATTAGTTTCTTGACTTTGGTTTGGATTGCTTAATTTGATTTTGATTTTGATTTTTTTACATAAACAATGATGTATTTTGATGATTTAGTGTACGTTTGTTTCGTCAAATCTATAATTTGATATTCTCATTTTTAAATTTTTGTAAAATAATATCCTGATTTTTAGAATTCTATAAATTAATACTCTTACTTTTGAATTCTGTAAATTAATACATTGACATTTATAATTTCTATAAATTACTACTCTCAGCTTTTGTTTTCTTTGTATATTTATATTATGAGAAAATTAAAAGATGCGAATATCTTTCATTAACTTATTAAAAATGTTTAAATATTATTATATTATTGGAAATTATTTTATAACTACTTTTTTGATTAATTGCTAAAAAAAAGCACAATTATTTTATCTCTCATGTTTCTTTTTTTTTTATTTTAATAATTAACTACTTTTATCTCTTGTTCTAATCTTTTATTTTTTTTTTTTAAAATGAAAAGTGAAATAAGTGTAAAAGGGGAGATTGTTGGGAAATTAAGGCTTCAATTTTATTCATTCTTATTTTGAAGATAACAAACATTTGATTTAATACTAATGATTTAACTTGAGTGTGTAATGAAATAGTTTTAAAGTTCTAGCTCAAGTTAATGAAGAAATTAAGCTTGAAGACGGATGCTTATGGACATATTAGAACCAAGTTTGAAGATGAACAATCAAGATACAAGATTGTGTCTAGATATGGTATATTCATACTTGGTCTTGTATTTGATTTAGTTCATTGCACATAAATTCTCTTTGCATTGGCTTATACTTTTCAAAAGAATTTTTAAACTATATTAAGCTTAAAATGTCTATTTTATCATAGAAGTTTGAAAATAAAAAACAATGATCTCTTTGAATGGGAAAATATTCTTTAAAACATGATTTCTTAAGTTTAAATAAGTTGCATATATATTTGAAATCATGATTATTTGAAATAGACTAAAGGAAGATTTTCTTTTTGTAAATAAGAATGTGTTTTAGGATGAACACTTTTTAAGTTATTGTTAAATATCTTTGTGAAACTAAAACAAATTTGCAATAGCCAAAATATTCTTATCAAATTAATTTCTAATGTTTTTAAAGTGATTAAAACAAGTTTATAAGTCAGTTTTTGAAAAACGCCAAAAGCTGTTAAAATTTGAAAAATACCAAAATCCTGTGAGAATCTAAAATATGACCAAAAATGGGTTTGGTCGACCAACAGTGATTTTAGTCGATCAAAGTTGGTCGACCATTTTTTAGACCAGTGGCCAAAAATGACCGTTGAAGTTGAGCTGATATGTCAAACTCCAACAACTATATTTTTGGTCAACGAAACGTTTGGCAGAAAGCTAATAACGACTATAAACGGCTAGTTTTCTTAGATATCTATATATAGAGCCTTATTTGATGACATTCAATAGAAGAGTATGAACTTAAATTGATATTCATCTACTTTCAAAGTGTCTTAGCCTATTTTCACATCAATTATACTTTCAAATCATATTGAGGCAATCTTAGAGCATTTATAGTATATTGTTCTCAAATCTTCTAAACCAAAATTGTATTAATTACTTTGCGAAAAGAATTTGTGAGTGAGTGTTTACTCTTGTTTATTAAAAAACCATTGAGTGTGAGGTGAGGTTACTACCGGATTTATAAACAACCCGATTTAGGTGAGGTTATCACCAGAGTCATAAACAACCCGTGAGTTGGTGAGATACCATTGTCTAAACAATCCATATAGGTGAGGTTGTCACCGAACTTAAAATAATCCGAGGTTAGGCATGATACAGCTGGAGTCAAGACTATTATAAAGGCTAGGGTGTGCCTAAGAAGAATTCACTTTGTTTGTAAAAGGATCGGTTAAGCTAATAATCTTGATCCGATAGTGAAAAGCTCAAAGCAAGTTGCCGAAGGCCGGGGACGTAAGCAAACCATCATGCTTGTCGAACCTCGTAAAAATCGAGTTTGCACTTTCTCTATCCATACACTCTTTACTTTATTGCAAACTATTTAATTGAGTGTTTGATTTTTAGTGTGCTTAATACACTTGCTATTATTGTCATATGTTTGGCATTATTGTTAATTTAGCTAAAAACTTTTAAACTAGTGGTCTATGATTTTGAATAGTTGTAAAGTTTCTTAAAACGTTTTAAAACCCAATTCACCCCCCTCTTGAGTTGTCAATCTCGGGCTAAATATAGCTAACAATAAACTCATCACAAATATTTTTTTAGAAATTTTCTTATTATTTAATACGTTTTAATTAAGTTGATGATGACTACTACAATCTTTTTATTATTAAAATCAACTAATTGAACATTAAGATTATAAATTTATATGAATTTTAAATCTTACAGTATTAATTTACAAAAATTTTAATTGTCAGGGTATTAATTTGTAAAATCTAAAGATGAGGGTATTGTTTTATAGAAATTCAAATGTCAAGGTATTATTTTGCATAAATTTAAAAGTGATGGTATTATTTTTTAAACATCCAAAAGTCAGAATTTTTTTACAGAAAAATTAAAAATCAAGGTATTTTAATATTATTATTCCTTTCAAAAATGAAAAGATAGATTAGGGAAAATTGGGTGAATCAATAGGAAAAATTAAAAAAAATGTTAAAAGACAAATTATTTTGACAAAATAATTAGAATAATATAACAATATATGTGATAATTAACGAGTAGATTAGAGAAAAGCATTCAATAAATATTAACTAATTATATTTTCCCACATTTGTCAAACTATTTTTTTTTTTTCTAAATAACTTATCAAGAGATTCTAGGCTCTAGCCATCATCTTTTCTCCCTTGAACTAGAGAAGTGAATTACCTGATAAAGTTTAGTTCTTGTGGGCAAGAACATTATTGCGTGATAAAGAAGAATGGGGCTGTAAAAATGAAGTTGATTAGTAAAAGCTCATATAGGGAATCTAAGTCAACAGTTTATAACACTATATATATATATACACAGGATTTCAATGATGCTGAAGATCGTATCGAAGAAATAATAGATAAAAAATGAATTACGGAACAATATATATATAACCAATAACTTATAATGCAACCTACATAGCTCTTGGTAAAATCATTCAGGAAATTGCTTGGAAAATGCGGACACGTGGAGGGGGTACCACACTAAATCTAACAAAAGCATCGTTCACTAGGAATTAATGGGATTTGTACCCGAAATAAGAGTGCGTCCAGCAAAACCAGAATACCAAACAAAACGCCATACTACATATGGAGTTTTGTGTTACAAGACATAAATTCGACGATATTGGAAATTAAATAATATTTTTCTATTATAATATAAGTTTTCTGAAGTGTATTTTATCAATACGTGTACGTCTTACTAATTAGAGCTGTCTATTGTTATGGACTCTTAGGCGTGAGTTTTACCGCGTAACTTTTCCAATTAATGAGCACGCTACAAATGACATGATACAAAATGTTACTAGCAATACTATTATTTTTTTCCCCTCCTTTTAATAACATATAATTTTCTAAAATAACTATTTAAATAGTAGAATCACGTGATTCCTGCACATGGCACAGTCATTCACCACGATACCTCCACCAGAATTACAAGTTATACATATAAATAGATTATTTTGCAAATCTAATATACGAACTTATGATTTATGAACAATCGGCATATCTCGATTGGAGATTTTTGGGGTTAAAAGAAGGTCGTTTTGGTAGCAACACGGGTCGTTTTTGGACGCACGACTCATGTTTCTTCTTTTACAATAGTTAGAGATCATTAGTTAATTAATTTTTTTAAAACGATAGTTATAGCTCACGCATAATAAGAATATTTGCAACTAAAATTTGTTAGAACAAAAAAAGTCAAGCTGAATAACTTTCCCCGATACAGATTGATTAATAGTTCTACAAATAATAAAATATTGTTTTTTATTAGTCATTTAATATTCTAGGATTTCTTTTGCCGATTGAGCTCAATTGATTTGTATTCTTGAGAATGTGTAGGAATAAAGATATTTGAATTCTAATTACGTTGTATAAATTCATAATAACAAATTGAAAATAAAACATTCGAGGAATTTTCTTTAGTTACTTTATCCTTAATTTTTTTTTTCAATCAAAAAGAGAATTTTTTCAGACAATCAAATGCTTACAAAAGAAAAATAGAAAAAAATCCAAATCTGATCGGTACATGTCATATTATATTCTTATAACGTGGAAAAATTCAATGAATTCCCTCCTAGGGCTGAGTAGCAGCAAGCTTGAGATTTCCAAGCAAGTCAAGCTCGATATCATAAAATGTATAGCTGGAATTTTTATATATAATTGTGTATTAATATTCCTGTATCTAAATTTGGCAACAGTATATATTATTTAATTTAGAATAGGTGTATAAGAAACTTTAACACAAGAATAACTTTTAAAGGTCCTTTACAAGTTTCTTTAAGAAAAAAATTAAAACAAAACATAAACTATATAACTAAAAAAAATAAAACGGAATTAGTAATTAATATTCCGCATATTTTGTAATAATAACAGTAGATCTATACTAGCAAAGGCCCCTGAACCAAAGATGCTCAATTATTCTTTTGTTTTTTGTTTCCCTATATGGTCAACTTTCTCTCGTATAAATACATTCTAAGTATGTTACAACCTTTCCTTCAACCTTTATATTCTATATCTCCTCGTCTATCTCCCACATTCACGTAAGTATAATGGCCATAGATCATGAACTTCTCCACCAAAACTTGGCCCTCCTCAACCCGAACCGGCGGGTGGCCCGCCAGGGCATTCCGTTGCGGCGGCGGAAGCTGCCGATGGTCCGCCTCGGTGGCAAGAGGACGCGGAGAGCAGTGGTTTTGATTCGTTGGTTGAGGAGGATCAGACTAAGAAGGTGGCTCAAACTTCACTCCTTGCGCATGTTGAAGAAACTCAAGGAAACCTACCGGAATCTGGTGAAGGACATGGAGGCGGCCGGCGCCAGCCTCGAGACTTTCCACCACAGAGTCTTTCTAGAGTCCTCTTTCGCTTTGCCAGTCATGGGGGTCTCCTTCACTGGCTATCCAGCAGGGCATGTTGGTCCAGGATCTGACCGCCCCACTAGAACTCTTGTCATGTAAAAGTCTTCCTTTTTTTTTTTAAAAAAAAAAAAAAGAAAAAAAAATTATCGTTATTTCTTTCTCTTTTTCAAAGTATTTTCCAGACCATTTTTCTTACTGATCTTGCTTTTCTTAGATTCAAGAAATTTGTATAATGTGGATGAATATATGAGAAAGTGTTAGAAACGTTATAATATGTAATTTTGTCGCCTAATTAATGTATGTAGATATAGTCCTTAATGTAAATGAATATTTTGCTATATGTATGTGTAAAGTATACGTGGTATTAATGTTGAATATATGGATCTAAATGCAATTAGGTTCTTGATTAATATTCTTAGGTAAATATATAAATATCTTTTTTTAAAAAAAAATTGCAGTGTGTTTAGATTTTGGTTTGATTCTTGAGGATAAAAATTTATGGGATAAAAAAGATATGCTAAAGTCCACATTAATTTAGTATTGCAGGAGAGAAATTTATAGTGCTTTGTGTTCTTCCTCTTGAAATTTGTATAATTTCAAACAAATTGTTGATGAATATTTGATAATTAATAGGAATCAATGCAAGACAGATCTCATCTATAGCTAGCATGACACTAATGAAATCCGCTGTGGGATATAGATAAAAAATATTAGCTAGCTGGTTACATGAGAACAATAATGCTAAAAAGCATGTGTTGTGACTTGTGATTTGTGATGCAGTAGTTCTCTCCTATAAATTTTGTGCGATAATTCTCACACTTTTATTATTATGCTGTGTTTTAAAGTACAATAAGTATTTGCAATAATGCTATTTTTTAAAATTACGTTAAAAGAATATACACATTCTTATCTCTAGATCTTGTTCATTCTGTAGATTATGTATTTTTAGATATTGCTGTTGCAGGTAAATGAAATTAGCCATTATAAAATCCAGCAAAAGATAATAGAGAAGGCTAATTCAATGAGGTCAGATTTTATGGCACGTTAATCAAGTTTAGCATATATATGTCCTGATTAGTTAGAAGTCAAAACTTATACGAAAAATAAGGGATCAGTTCAAAGTTTGAAGAGTACGTACGTAGTGAGGAGTTAACTTTTGTTACATTAAATATAGTGCTATTGTAACAAGAATTGATAGCTCAGTATTTATTAAAGTAGTGGTTTCACAACCACTTTCTTAGGCACACTTGAAGTGGGCATATCAAAAATTACGTACGTTGATAATATTAATGCCAAAGCATTAATGAAAGGACAAAAAATTATGACACTACAAGATTATTATTTCAATCTGATTATGAAGTCCAACAAGCGCATACCCCTATAAGTTAGTCAACCTTAATTGTCCAAGAAGTTAATAAATGTTACGTCTTTACTGTCTACATATAATTACAAAGTATGCTTTAATTGAGCTGATGGTAGTTTTTTTTTTTTAAGGAAGATGGTGAAATATTATTGAATTGGTCATTTGGTATTAGAGAGAAAAAAAAAAAAATTTTTTAGGGAAAGAAAAGTAGAATCAGTCTTTAGTTATAAGTTTTATTAATTTACGAGCATACAAATTAACGTACTCTAATACTGACAGAAAAATCATGAATGTGTCTGAAATATCCACTAACTCACTATATAAAATGAGGTTGAAATATAAAGAAAGAAATCCATGACAATGAGATTGTTGTTTAGGAGCGAAGGATAAAGAAAAAGAAACAAAATCACATGTACGTAATAATCTTGGATCTACCTCTAATTTCATCTTCTGCTTGTACGCATATATTGTTAGCTAGCTAGGAAATAAAATATATAGATAACACTAATCGGCCAAACTAAATATATATAGAAGCGAATTAAAATAATGTAAAAGAAGGATTACAGCGCACAACATTATCTCCTCTAACAATATTGAATTTGTCTTCTTTTGTGATCTATTGCTCCTCGAGATTTGCATTATTTTTGTAATTTTCACAAGTGCGTTACTTTCATTTTCGTTCAATTTGCTGGCCTCATGTCTGTCAGCTTGATCTCTTTAGTACCTTACCTATATATTTTCCAAATGAAATATAATTTATTAGGACGTGGAAATAAACTTCGGGGCCTCTATGATGAATGTTTAACAGGGAAAGAAATACAATTATTAGTTCATTAATAAGAAAAAATAATATTCTGGTGGAAAACCCCACAATGGTTTGATCAGATCGTGAAGCCAAGTCATGAAAAAGCCCTTTTTTTTTTCGAGTAAGAAGATGCTTTGAACCTTCTATTGTATACTTGTATTGGACAAAAGATTGAAATATATAAACTGAAATTTGGACAATGTCATAGACTTGTGCCATAAATCATCAAGATATAAATTATTCTATTACAAAGAAATTTAACAATAAGTTCAAGCTAAGTCTTTTGTCTTTGACTTTTTTGTAACAGGTTCAGATTCGGTTTGGCTTTGCCAACATATGCCCTCCGCAAAAACATTAGTATATCTTACCCACTTGGTTTATATAATAATTAGTTTACATACTAAATGAAAGGATTAATATCATTTATTAAGTCTCCTTTCTTTTTTTCATAGTTTTTGAGTCCTCGACTTTATGATTTTATATCACTTAAGTCCTTTATATTATTTTCTGTCAACTTTGCCATTAAATATGCATGTGTCCCTTATGTAAGCATTTTTTAAGGGGTTTTGGGAAATTTTAATTGCTAAAAAAAGCTCTTAGTTTTTTTGTTTTTTTTTTTTTAAAGTTCTTATTTAAAAAGAAGCATAGATAGAAAAAGTAAATAGCAAATAATTAAAATTATTTTTTATATATAAAAAAGAAAAAAAACCACTGTATGTCAAAAATAATTTTTTGAGATATATTTTCATTATTTGCTATTTATAGTAAAAATATTTTTTTCTTTTGAAAAAAAATATTTTTTTCTCTTTCTTTTTCTTTAATAGAAAATCATTATAAATAGCATATAATGGAAATATATCTCAAAACAAATAAAGAAAAAAAACTGTACACCAAAAAAATTATTTTTGAGATATATTTTCATTATTTGCTATTTATAGAGAATATAATTTTTTCGTTTTAAAAAAATTATTTTTTTTTCTCTTTTNAAATATATTTTTGAGATATAATTATTTTTTCTTTTAAAAAATAATTTTAATGATGTGCTATTTACTTTTTCTATCTATGTTTTCTATTAAATATGAACTTTAAAAAAAAAGTAAAAAAAAAAAAACTAGAGACTTCTTTTAGCAATTAAAATTCCCCAAAACCCCTTAAAAATACTTACATAAAGGGCAAATGTTCATTTAAGGTCAAAATTAACCCAAAAAAAATGGTATAAAAGACTTAAGTAATATAAAATAGTAAAGTAGACTTAATTAATATTCGAGAGAGAAAGATCGAGGACTTGGTCCCGAGTGATATTAACCCTGAATAAAATAACAAACTATTGTTACGTGCGTAGGTAAAGTTTCAGTCTAGTCTTAGCATTGTTCAAACCATGGTGAACAAATATAAATAAATAGCTTTCTTGGGAGGATTAACTAAGAAAAAAGTAAATTAGTAAATGGTATATAATATCAACGAGATAATGAAACTTACGTACCCACCTCTGATTGAATCCATAGATGACATGGTCAACGAATTCTTGGTCAATGAGTTTGCAGATATAATCACCAAATTAATACTAGTATGAGGCAAACGTATAATCCACAGGGGTCATGTACATTTTCTTTCTCGTGGAAAAGCTTGAGCGGTCAAGAACAATATGAAGTCAATCTATATGGTAACCAAACCGATTCTGTAAATTATAATTATTATAGAAAATATTAAATATGTGGGCATTAATTTGTTTTACCTTTTATAGATATTATTTTAACCAATTAAAATTATTTACACATGATTTTTAAAAAAATAAAGAGAGAAAAATATTAAATAATAAAAATTTATTTTTTTATTATTTTTTTACATTACTTAAATTATGGTATCTATTAGATCTAACTACTCAAGTTATAGTAGCTATGATCTAATCGCTAAAAAAAAATACTTATAGATAGTTAAAAAAAAACCTACTAGATTGGATATTTTTACGTATCTGTATGTAAAAAAAAAAAATCCAATCCAACAAGTAATATTTTTAGTATATTTATAGGTAATTTTTTATCTATTAGATCATTATCTAACAATTATCATAATTTGAGTAGTTAAAAAAATTATTTAATATTTTTTTCTACCTTTTAACATGAAAAAACGTGCATAATGAATTTTAATTAGACAAATAATACTTATAAATATAATATATATATTATTGACGGAGGTTTTATCGACAATAAATTTAGAAAAATTGCAAAATGTGGCTTGTGTATGAAAATTGTTAATTAATCAAAGTAAACAAAGAGACGAATTTTATAGTAGTTCAGCTCCAAAAAAAATGAGCCTACGTCCACTATTTTTTTTACTATTTCCTGGAGAATTACAAGAGCTCAAAATTACAATGTGTTGTCCGGAAGGAAAAAACAAGAGTCTAAAAAGTTCCCAAAAGATCTAAAAGATAAAAAATCAAAGATATCCCAAAAAGATCAAAAGATAAAAAAAAAAAAAAAGAATCCCTCACTGAAACATTGAACTCTCTTTATATAGGTGAGGATAGTTCAATGTTTCCCAATTGTGAGAATGAGTAACTGTATAATCGGAAAATACAACTCGAGTAACAATATAACTGGGTAATCATTTAAATGAGATGATTGGTCGATCTTTAAAGAGAAACTTTTGTTTCCCATTCTTTGTAGGTTACCCATTTGACGAAACTTAGTCTAGTTTCCTTTTCATTCTGGTCGCACTTAACTTGTTCGGAGGAGGTCGCACTAACTTATGCAGTGGAGGTCGCACTTACTTATGCGGTAGAGGTCGCACTAAACTCTTTCGAAGGAGGTCGCACTTAATCTTACTTATGTGACCTGACTCGTTTATTTGGTCAACTTTTCCCTTTTTGGTATTGTCTAATATATAGGATTTTAGACCACACAATAATTGTCCCCCAGCTTCATTAGTTCTTTAGGACAAAATGGAGCTTCCTTCTACTATAAGTGTGAGCTTAAAAATGCAATGTCATGACCTAGACTTGAGACCTTTGAAGAGTCGAAGGGTCGCCAGATCTCAAATTTCACCTTTTCAAGATCACGCGCATATTTTTCTGACAGATTAAACCACGTGTCACCTTTTCTAAGAAGAATAGTAAAACTCGAGGAGACTTTTCCCTTATTTTTCTTTTTTAAACACACACAATGATAGCGATAATGCCAGCTGTTGTTTTAAATCGAATCGTTTCAAATTTTGAAAAGATACCGATTTAATTTCAGAAAATCAAATCCCGCGTGAACTTCGGCCTTTGGATCTGAAAATTAAATACCTTGATCTACGGCTGTGATTTGACGATGCTCGAGACATATATATATATATATATATATATATATATATATATATATATATATATCGAAATCTTAATCCGCCTCTTCTTCAAAAATCCTATCGTTTGCTATATCTCTCGAAACCCGAAGCATTCACGAAGCAATCCTTTCGGCGTCATCTTATTCTTCCTCTTCTCCAACGAAGCTATCACCGCAATCCTTCAGACTATATCTCGATTCCTCTGTCTTCGAAGAAAAGTTAGTATATATCCTCTCTCCCTTATTGTTCTCTGTCCAGAAAACTCATTTTTAGATTTCATTTCTAGAAATTGAATCCAATTGTAGAGCCTAAATGCCCTGAATGAAAACCCGTCCCACACTCGGATGGACTGGAATGAGAATTTTTCAGATCCCCTTCGTTGGTTTATAGAGTACTTTCTTTTAGATGACTGACAGAGACGAACTCGTGAAAGAGTTTTTTTTTTTTTTTTTTTAGGGTCTAAAACCTTTTTTTAGTTTTTTAACGAACTGCTCGAACAATTTTTATGAATTCGTAGATGGATTAGAAAAAATTCGATAAGTAGCTTGTTGATGCAATCCTAGGATGAGACCCCAAAACTGCTCGCATATAGCTAAGGTCTCTGATGCTCGCATAGGACCAAATCTATCCATATTTCTTTTTAGATGTCTAGTAATGAGAATTTTAGGGAAGAGAATGCATTCTTAGGAGAATTTTCCAATACTAGCGTTAGCTCCATAAACCTCGTAGATTATCTTGAGCCAGAACCCGAAGTTGAGATAACCAGGGTCAGGCAAAATAGTCCTCGCATAGGAGACCTTCCTCAAGACAATGGCTCCGTCATATCAGAGATACCCCTGCGTTCGCAATGGGTTATCAATATGTAGTGGGAGACTGGTCATGTACCAATATAAGGACGAGCTGCACCACGAACAAGCTCAGCAAGATCGTGTGCAACTACAAGATCGCCATTCCTCTTTGCCTTCCTATGGAGTTCAATCGATCACATAATCCACCTCGCGGAATTGCCTCATTCTCTGAAGCAGTTCTCAAATGCGATGTCCACCTCCCACTTCATCTTTACATAAAATCTATCGTCGATTATTATGGAGTCATTCTTTTTCAACTAACTCCAAATACTTATAGATACATGGTAGATCTGTACATACTATACCATAAACTAGGCTTAGAAACCCCCATTCCTGAAAAGTTCGCTTGGTTTTATCAAGTGAAATCAAACCCATCAGACTTCGGCTTCTTTTATGCGAGCAAGTGGTCGAACCAAGCAATAAAAACTATCTATGGGATTCACAACAACATAAAAAAATAGAAAAATCCATTTTTTCACTTTGACTATGCGGATAATGGCTTCTTTCAGAATCCTGGTAGGTAACTTTCAGTTTATCGCATTTTAGGTAACTTTCAGTTTATCGCATTTTCTACATAAACATATTATTTTGATCGAACTCGTATATCACCGGAGATAATAGGGAACGAACTGGACTTTTTAGAGAATAGCTCGCAAGGGTGTACAGAATAAACGACCTTCTGATTGAAGAATTCGATTAAAAGAAGCTTGGAACTTCCAAGAACTTAGTCGCTTGCGGTCTGCTTCCAAGGGGAGCCGCATTCCCAGATTCCACCGTCCGTTCGACCAGACTCTCGAGCTCGAAGAAGAAGAAGCCGAGGAAGCAGACGGAAAAGAGTGCCTCGTCTTCCAAACCTAGGAAGCGAAAAGTACCTACCACCTCTACAACCTCAGAACCATTATCTCCAGAAACTGCATCACCACCAGCTTCTCAATAGCAAGAAGTTAATTATTTTTTTTTCCTTATCATCGTATTATGTCACTTCGCATGCTGACTCACATCTGTACAGAAATGGTTATTGGTGGTAGACTATGAGCACCGCCTTCCACTCTGGGGTCAATGGCAAAGTCAAAGATGCCATAGAGCATACCTCCATCGATGTCAAAAGGGAAAGAGAAGGTCGACACTTCCAAGAAATGAAAAGTCGCCTTCGAGAATATCCTAACAAGCTCGCCTCCTCCTCAGCCTCAAAATGCGAGCCATCCTAATCCATCCAAGGAGACTGCCACTTTTTCAGAACCGAACCAGGTTGATAAAGACAAGGAGCTTTTCGCATTCCTTAACCAATTGCAGGAGAAGGCTGCTATGAGCGCAGCCTTCATTGATCGCTTCACTTCTGAAGATGGCTGGGAAAGGATGAAGCGACGATCAGCCAAAGTTGCCTTCAGTTCTGTGATGAGGATATTGGCAAATGTAAGCATCTTCTATTTTCTGTCTTCAACACACCTTTCTGGTATTGATGTGTTATATTTTTAGACTGCTACAGGTGCTGTCCTGATGCATAACCCAGTCCTTGAGTGTTTGGAAAAACCCGAAAAAGTCGAAGAAATAACCCAAGCATTCGAGGACTCGGAGAAGGCTCGTGAGGAAGAGAAAAAATCCTTCGAACTGGAGAATCGGCAACTATGCGAGGATCTGGCCAAGGAGAAGCTCTAGGAAAAAATTAAAGAGCTTGAAAAGACTATCTCCGAATATCCAGATCGCATGAAGGAGGCGACAACAGATTCGGCTCACAAGGCTATTGAAGAGTTCAAGGATACTGAAGTTAAGGAGCTCGAAGACAAAGCCAGTGACATCGCCTCGTCGACAATTATATATAACATCTTCTGCGAGCATCCAGATTTCAACTTTTCCATCCTTGGCGAAGACGTGGTCGAGCTTGTCCAGAGTTAGAGGAAAGCGGAAGCTACCAAAACTGGAGATGGTGGAGCGAGCACGTCTGCATAAGAATAATGTCCTTTATATATATATATATATAGGGCACCAATCCAGTGGGTATTTTTTTTTTTACCTATGCATAGGTATTAATTTGGCCAATGAAAATTTAGCATGTACATTTTTTTATTGTAAAAAGTAAGAGAAAGAAAGAGCATTAATGATACACGTCTTTTTATGCACTTCATTATAGCCATTAGATCACCATTAGATGGTGATCCAACGACTAAAAAAAAATACCTACCCATAGGTAAAGAAAAAAAATACCTATTGGATTGGCAACCATATATATATATATATATATATATATATATATATATATATATATATATATTTAACTTCAGAAGAATACGGACTTGGTCCCCTTCTTATTTGTATTTCTTTGCTTGTATATAGATGCGAGCTTTTATCAATGAATGAATACTTTCTTTATTAGACATTTATTCTTGCAAAATAATCAAAACACTAAGTTGTAATAAAGAAGATAATTAATTTAACCAAGTATTCAATCACTAGGTGACTGATCAGTACGCTATTGTGATTTGAATCCAACACACTTAAAATGGTTGTGTTAGGATAGGTTAGGTCGCTTAAGAAAATAGCAAGTATGAGTGATGCAAACTCAATACTGTTTTTCAAAAGTTCCATGGCAAAATGTAAATATAGCAATATATTACATCGAATAATGAACGTTTTGCTTCGTTACTTTGTTGTTCGAGGAGAGAAATTGCATAATACGACATGTTAAGGCATAAAGCGAGGAGAAAATCCTAAGATTTTAAGGAATTTTAGATATTTCGGCGATCTAAAATTCCGACCCCTCTAAATGGATGTTTTGCATAGTCCCTTAGGAAGTAGGAGATAATATTCTGATCCCATTGCCCCCCGAGTCTTATGGTGTTCGAAGACTGCCATAAAACTATAAAAGGTGGACCAAATCGAATGATCGATAAGGAGACACCCTTATTGATGATGACGAATGACGATCAACGAATGACGATCATCGAATGACGATCAACGAATGACGATCGACGAATGACGAACAACGAATGACGATCAACGAATGACGAATGACGATCAACGAATGATGAATGATGATCAACGAATAGTGATCAACGAACGACGAATAAGTAGATATCTTTATTGATGAATGACGAATAACATGAAGATATACATAAAAATTTACTGATAATAGCGACGAAGTTGTTCTGCATTCCAGCATGCTCGATCTTTTGTCCACCAGTGCGAGCTAACTTATATGTCCCAGGTCGAATGATGGTATTAATAACATACGGTCCTTCCCTAAGAGGGTCCAAATACTCCAGCATCGTACTCTTTATTATTAGGTAGGTCTTGCTAAAGAACAAGGTCACCAATTTCAAATCCTCTTTGTCTGACTTTAGAGTTATAATATCGAGTAGTGCGCTGTTGACATGATGTGATTTGAAGCTGAGACTGCTCGCACCTTTCTTCTAAGAGATCGAGCTCAATCCTCATTAGTGTTTTGTTGCGAGCTTTATTGAGTTATTATAACAAGTCTTCGTATCATATTAGTTGCCACACACCTCGCCTACTCCTTGTTGAGTCAGGAATTTCATAACGAGATGATAGATCGAAGTAATAGCACGAAGTTCCCTTAGTATCGGTCTTCCCAGTACAGCATTGAATGCAGAGAGGTAATCTACAACCAAGAATTGGGTCATTACCGTTGAAACCCTAGGACAGGTTCCAACGTTGACCATTAACTCAATCATGCTCATAGGCATTATGCTGTTACCAGTGAATCCGTAGAGTGGAGTGACAGTGGGTTTCAGGTCGCTTTCATTTAACCACATCTTCTTAAAGGCGTCGTAATACAGGATGTCAATAGCACTTCCGTTCGACCAATACTCGCCATAATTGCGTGCTTTCACAATTGATCTTTATGACCAACGCATCATTATGTGGATAGTGGACCTCCTTCGTGCTTGGCCGTGAAGGTAATATCCATATCCGGTACTCGCTGAAGCTTTCGTAGTCGCTGTTCGAGGTGCATAACGTTGGTCAACGGCTGCTGCCGAGCTTCTCGTGTATACCTATCCTGCGCTCTCTTGGAATCTCCACTAACGTGCGGTCCTCCGAAAATAGTTTGCACCTCGCGCTGAATTTCTGGAGATCGCTGTCGTTTTCTTCTCGCCTTTCATTATTCTGTTTGAAAAACTGTCGTAGCCACCCTTCTTTAATTAATCTTTTGATCTCATCTTTCAGGGCAAAGCAGTTATTGGTATCATGTCCAATGTCATTATGATACCGACAAAACTTGTTAAGGTCGTGCCTCGCTCTATCTCTTTTCATCGATTCCAGTTGACGATACCGCTCCTGTTGGTTTGTGATCGCATAGATTTGATCTATGGGTGCATTCAATTCGGTATAATTATTGAACCTCATGGGAGCTCTTGGAATCTCCAGTTTTTTTTGTTTGGGCTACTTCTCAGTCGATTGTTCATTACTCCTTTTGTTCGACTTCTTATCATTATTGTTGTTGTTTGTAGTCGCATCTTTGGCAGCATCCTTTTCTCCTCCCTTTGTCGTCTTATGAAGGTTTTTGCGTGAAGATTCTACCCTCAGATATCGACCAACTCTTCGATAGAAGTCTTCAGGGATTCTGCATTCTCGCTCTAGTAACTCTTCCCAGAGTTTAGTTTCTGGTCGTACCTCAGTCATCATTAGAGTTAAAACTCCTCCCTCAGGTGGGTTATTGACCTTCGCCATCTCTGAGGTAAAATGATTTAGGTAAGATTGTAGAGTTTCCTCTGGGCCTTGCCGAATAGCAGACAGACTTACCATGGAACAGTTTAATTCTTCGCGGCCTGGAATAGCCTCAAGAATACAATCTGAAGCTGTTGCCAGGACGAGATTGAACCAGACTTAAGTCCTCGAAACCACTTCTTCGCCACTCCTGTGAGAGTTACAGCAAAGCATCTGCAATGTGCGAGATCATTAACACGATAAAGTTCCATCAGGTCGCTGAAGTGATCCATATGGTCACGTGGATCAGTTTTCCCAGCAGGTAAGGCGGCAGCTCGAATCTCCTCGCTGAATGGCGATTGACGATACCTATCAGCGGGCTCATCGTCCCAACTAGTAAGTGCATCTAAAGCAATCCTCAGATTATGATCATCGACGTTCAGAGTGGGAACATTCTCTCTTCCTGGTGGTAGGAGTGGCCTCTGATCGTTGTCACGATATAAGGTGGGTTGGTTAGATAGGGTCTGCTGCGACCTTAGGGATTCCAATGAAACAGTGCGACGAGATCGGCTTTGGTCGTTGTGATGCGATGTTGATCACTCCTGACAACATCACTGATCCAGATGTTATCTCAGGTCTGTAGGATTCTGTCGAGATTCCCTACTAATTCTTTCAAAGATACTCCTCGATTGACGTTTTTGCCCGTTGTCTATATAATCACGATTAATGGTTGCTCTCCAGGAAGGTTGCCTACGATCACGATCAGTGCTCGAACTTTTAGTACCAGATACCAGAGGCAAGTCTGCGACCTTGCCTTTTTCCTTGGAGATACAATCTCCTCGATGCTCCTGCCGGGCTTTAGGTTGGTCACGGTTCCCTGTCTCCAGGATTTGAATTCCTCTCTCAGGTTGTTGAGCAGAACGTTCTATAGGACGTTCGTGCTGTGGTGGGGTTAGCATCTGTCCTTCAGCAAGTCATTATAGAGAGTCATTAATCTGACTTTTAATTTATTGAAAGTTCATCAGTGCTTCCTCCATACGATCCTGTCTCTAGACAATATTTTCCGGTGCAGTCACGGTAGACTGATCCTAAGAAGGATCTACCTGTGCAGCAGCGGTACTTTGGGAATGATTTTGGCTACTTCTGGTGTTTTTGATAGTGTTTTTGGTGTTTGCCATTATTGAAAGAAGCGGAATGGACAAACTTTTCTGCCGGAATAGCCCTCCTTCTAGCGCCAATTGTTGACGGAGGTTTTGTCAACAATAAATTTGGAAAAATTGCAAAATGTGGCTTGTGTGTGAAAAGGGTTAAATAATCAAAGCAAATAAAGAGACAAGAATTTTATACTGATTCAGCTCCAAAAAAGATGAGCCTACGTCCACTATTTTTTTTACTATTTTCTGAAGAATTAAAAGAGCTCAAAATTACAATGTGTTGTCTGGAAGGAAGAAGCAAGAGTCTAAAAAGTTCCCAAAAGATCTAAAAGATAAAAAATCAAAGATATCCCAGAAAGATCAAAAAAAAAAATCCCCACTGAAACCTTGAACTCCTTTTATATAGGTGAGGATAACTTAATATTTCCCAATTGTGAGAATGGGTAACTGTATAATCAGAAAATACAACTCGAGTAACAATATAACTGGGTAATCATTTAAATAAGATGACTGGTTGATCTTTAAAGAGAAACTTTTGTTCCCATTCTTTGTAAGTTACTCGTTTGACGAAACTTAGTCTAGTTTCCTTTTCATTCTGGTCGCATTTATCTCGTTTGGAGGAGGTCGCACTAACTTATGCAGTGGAGGTCACACTTACTTATGCGGTGGAGGTCGCACTAAATTCTTTCGAAGGAGGTCGCACTTAATCTTACTTATGCGACCTGACACGTTTATTTGGGTAACTTTTCTCTTTTTGGTATTGATAAATATATAGAATTTTAGACCGCACAATTTATATATATATCTAGATTAGTACCATATATATATATCATACAATCTACTAGCTTCAGTAAGAACATGTGAAACTCTATTGGCATTGCTTTCACACTGGAATAATTATATGCTTGGTTCCCAATCATTGATATTTTTTTTTATTTAAGTATGTAGGGTAAAGCCATCTGGGAAAGTATAATAACCGACAACCATTTTTTTTTTCTATACACGATAACCTTTTTTATCCTTGACTTTAGTACAAACTCAGAAAAATTTTTAGTAAGTTTTTTCGTAGAGGCTAACCATTTTTACAACTAATTTAAAAACAAAAACAAAAATTTATCATGATTATAACGGACTAAAAAGGAATTTAAAATTGAACGATGCCACTTTCTCTAAAAAAAACCTATTCTCTATTATCTTTTTCTCTCAAAATACATCTGTTGTTGCTCTTATAATAGGCTGGAGAGGGAGATAGTGGGAACGCTTTAATCTCCCTCTCTGGCCTCTCCTCTTCTTCTCTTATCTTCTCTAATCTCTTTCAAGGATGAGAGACTTTTCCTTTTTTTTTTTTTTTAATAAATACAAATTTAAATATAATTGAAGTACCACAATTGTGTGGATTTTTGTATTGTACGATCTTTCACCTGTGTATGTTTTAAATTCTATTTATTAGTGTAGTGGTCAAAAAATGATTAGATAATTAAAAGTCCAAATGGAATGGACCTTTATGTCTAAAAAGCTCGTTAACACTATAATCAAGTCAAATAAGAAATGAGCTCATAAGCTCCAACTCACAAAATTATCTTCGATGACCAAAGTTCAATTAACCAACTAATAAATGACTCCGCCCAAGACCTAATAAGAGAATAATCAGAATGAGAGGCCAAGCAAATCATAGAGATATCTTTAATCAAAAATCTCTGACTTAGTTTGTGAGACTGATTCAAAATAAGGGACCACGCAATAATAATTCTAGAGTAAGACAAATTGTCTTTAACTACCATCAATTTACCAATTTTAGAGCATGACAACTACCTCTAATTATTATTATATTCTAAATAAGATAGCTACCTTCAATGGGTCTGAGAAGACTCTTATAAGTAAGAATCAAAGCAACACTTAAAGATAAATCAACTCAAAATAGCCTACTGTACATTCTTTCTCTTTCTCTATGATTCACATCAATGTTCATCCCTTGACTACTAAGATCTTAGAATTTATCTCGGAGCCATCTAAGATATTTGCATTCATCCGTAGTATACCAATAAGGCTCTGTATCCAGATTTGTATTTCTCTTCATTAAATACTTTATCATATTCATATCTTCTTAAGTTTTATTCTAATTTGAGTATCAGAGTCTTTTTGGCTAGCACCAACTTGGTATTCCCAATCAAATTCTTATGTTTTTATGTTTTGACAAGTTGGTCGCGACTCAATTTTGTAATTATAGAAATAAGCTTCTAAAACTAGATCTCAAATCTGGAAATTTTTTATATGATTTAAATCTATAATACAGATAGGTTGGTTTTCTTTTCAATGAACGTAAATCTCATTTGATGTTAAAATTATAGTCTATCCAGAAAAACGCGGTTTAATAGCAATGAAGACAATTATTTATTAGAGGTCCTTATTATTATCCTTTTCTTTTGGAGAATTATGGTAACCTATAATTCTTAATATTATTATGCTTGTGATTCACTTTTCATTTCTTCTTTTTAGGAGTTTTAAATCGTACTTTTTTGTGTTTATATTGTAATTATTTTTTTTTTTTAGTTTTTTATTAATATTATTCTCTTGAGAAGTTAAAAAAGAAAAAAAAAAAGATTTAAAATTGGTATTGGGTGTATGCACCAATGGTAGATTAATCTTGGGCCACTTGTTGAATTTTGTCTATTTTTTTTTTTTAATCTACGTTCCTTTCGAGAGAAATCCTAATTTATCACTACACAATACTAGCTTATACGAACAATCAATTAGTAAATAACAAATTTATCTCTTACTAGTTTACCAATTACAAATATGAAAATAAGAAAATAAGATATATTGAAGGTGACAAAGGTACCTTTGTTACAATTTTTCTTTTTTATTTTTCTTGATACTTGGGCTTGGATACTTTCAAAATGTGGGCTTTGAATACGTAACTAACTCGACTTATATTAACTACCAATGCTAAAATTTAGGCTTTGTTTGGTAGGAGGGATGAGTAGAAGGATAGAGAGATTTGAAAGAAGGTGAGTGGATTTTCCTTTGGTGGGTGAGGGAAAAGATGGAGAGAGAGGAGTGGAGGGGGCAAGTCTCTTTTTAGATCCACAAAATCTCATATTTTCAACTTTGAAAGGACCGGAGAGAAATGAAGAAAAAAAAGAAAGATTGACATATAATGGGAGAGGACGGGTGCATAGGGCTAATCTCCCTCAGAGTCCGCAAAATCTCATTCTTCTAACTTTGAAAGGATTGGAGGGAATTGAAAAAAAAAAAAAAAAACGAGATTGACATATATATTCTCTAAAATAATTATTTAAATAATTATAAAATGTGTATTATAGTAATTTTATGAATAAATATTTTACATTCTTTATACTCTCTATCCTTCTTATCAAACAAAATAAGGGATTATCATTTTTTCATCTCTCCTTTACATTCTTTATCCTTCCTTAATTCTTCATACTTTCTACTCTCCATCCCTCTTACCAAACATAGCTTTACATAGGAGAAGATTGCTGGTTGATGCCTAAAGACGATTATCCATTTTAAAGTCTGATATCGTATTTGTTATATGATTTAAATTTTATTCTATAAATTTAAAAATATTTTTTACGTAGAAGATTGATAAAATAAAAGTTTTATCTTATTAACTTTCTATATAAAAGTTGTTTTTGAATTTGTAACGTAAGATTTGAATTTTATACTAAATGTATCATATTTTTCGTTAATATACATCTCGCCAATAGTTATGGTGAATTTTGAATTTCATCTTTCAAACTGTATCACATTTATAAAGATTGACCACCATTTGTTAATTCGATTGATCTAGCCACGAGAAAGTTATCATATATTTTTGTAATTCGGGGCAAAAATCAGATAGGCTTTATTTGTGAAAATGACCTAATTCAAAACGGGAAAAAGCAAACTTAACATTACATAAGTTCACAGAGACAAAGGCTAAATTTGAAGGTGAAAATATTAATTTTAGAAACAAATTACGTGCTATTTGAAACAAAAATAAATATCAGGGGCACTGTAGATTGTCCTTATGTGGCTCCACCGACCCCATTAATTATTTGACATTTAGCACATTTTAATTATTTTTTTCATTTGGTAATCGTGGAAATAGCTTGGATCGCTGGCCAAAATCCGAATGTGGAAAAATCAATAAGCGAGTTTGACAAATGGCCAGTCTGCCTACTGAGTGCCGCTTATTTCTTTTTTTCACCTAAGAATTTCACCCGTTGTCCCATAAAGGATGAACATATGTCTTAATCAATTGGAATATCAAACCACTTTTTTTATTTATTAATGCTCATGGATTTCAGAATGCGATATATATAGAACCTATTAGTTTCAATAATAAAAAATGTTATTGGGAGAATGTGATGGAAACTAGAATAATCTTTACTAATTAATTAATTAATTAATTAGTATAATTTTTTATTTTGGTCCCAAAGGCAAAAGATATCAAACTAGTAGTAATACATAGATAGATCTAGAAAGATTGGTACCTTTTATCTGAAAGCCACTCGTTCACTTGCAGATGCGTGCTTCCATGTAGCAATGGAGACACTAAAATAATTATACATAAGTAGATACTTGCATTTAAAGTTAAAAACCAGCTTAGAAATATTAAAAAGTTTTTTTTTTTAAAAAAAGTTAAAATAGTTTAGTTTCCATTTTGTAAAGAGGTTCGATATTTAAAGAGAAAAAAGCTAGCAAATGAGAGAAACGTGTGGTTAGTCATACACCTGCAATATTGAAAGCAATGCCTGAAGTGACTTTAAGGACCTAGTGGCATAATAAACTCAACCTTAGGTACAAAGTACATCATTAGTGCTCTGAAAAAATTGATAATTGGAAAGATTTGGACAAAACATATCTTATGTTGCAGTATAGTGGCTTCAATAGATACCTACACGTTATAGCCTTTTCAGTGTTGGATATTTCATGCAAAGTGGCTACTTTTGCTTGGACAAAGCGGGACCGTGAACTTTTTAAAGTCGTCTTTATATGTTTTGTTGGGAATATATCACTACATTTACATATGTAGCCTCCCTTCACCGTGAACATATTTTCGCTGGCTCAAATATTATTATGATTTTTAAATAATTGCTTATGACAAAAATAGTCCTTTTTTTAGCCCCAAAAATAGTATTTTTTTTTGTTTGTTTTTTTGGCACTAAGGACGTAGTGTAGAAGTCTTGACATTCGTTGTGCTCCAAAAGGTCATTTACAAATATATCTATGTAATACTTGATTTTCAAAATTTAAAACATTATCATTGAAAATTACATTTCAATCGTTTAAATTGTAATATAAACTTTTGGAGAGTTCAGTGTGGGAGCGGAAAAATCCTTCCCTCATGTAAGAGGACCTTTTAATGAATTTTATTAGTTAAGAATTAAGAATTATAGTAATAATTATGGACTCTAACATATTTAATATTATCCTCAGGAGATAAAACATTTTTTTTTTTTTGAAACCGCCTCCCCTTTATCTCTTTCCTAAAAACTTTGAAGAGTCAAAGGTGGAGCAACTACCATTATCATTAAAGAAAAAAAAAAAAAGGAAAAAATCGATTGAAATTGAATGATATAATAAGATCAAATTCATTGCTCTTATATGTAAAGAGTACCAGAACATTAAAAATGCTTATCTTCTTCTCTAACTTTTCGAAGCGAGGAGAAAAAGAAAAAATAAAAAAAAGAAAGAAAAAATTATCATTGAATTTAAATTCACTTCTGAGTTAATTAAATTAGTTATAATAATTCTAAATTTTTAGATTTTATTTTCTCTTCTTTATGTTCTTCAAACAAACCAAAATCTCAAAGAGGACTTTTAATTAGAAGAAAGCCACGGAGAGGACAAAGAACTAGTGAAATAGAGAATTGAACGGCTAGATCCGGCTTGTCATGGAAGAGAAAAAGAAAAAAAAGGGCTGGGCATATTTTGGAGTAAGAATATATATATGTTATCATTTGAAACCACTATTTTTACAGCCAGATCTACGTGTAGGATGGATTGTGCCCCTCCTATACTAGAATTTTACTAAATTTTTAATTTCACCTTGTAACATAGAATTTTATGAAAAATTTATTTAACTGAAAAAAATTTCCTCCTCTCCTCGTTCACCGATTACACCATTTATTTGAAATCATGACAATTGACAAGGTAGTTTTCCCACGCAGCTTTAATAGCAACTCAGAATTTTATAAGAGAGGAGATATATAAATATTGGGAACAGAGATGGAGCCAAAATTTTGATCTAACGGGGCTAAAATTGTATTTTATCTATTTTGTGGGGGTTATTTTATATTTTCGGTACTTTTTAGTGGGGGGTTTTGACGTAGTTTAGGCTTAAAAACTATAAATATATGTAATAAGTAGACAATTTTAAAAAGAAAGCGGGGATTCTAGGGACAATGTCACTCCGTCCCTAATTGGGAGCTCCTAGAGTGTGGTTAAGTGTTTTTACCGTATGGTTATAGTATTAATTGTAGTCCATTCGATTAACATATGACCCTCAAAAGAAAATAACACACACCCAATCCTCTTCCCTCGTTTTATTTATTTTTTAATTCTCTAATTATTTCTTAAAAATCCAACTTCCTATACTCTCCCAACAGTAGTTGTCAATAGTGATCACTTCTCTTTTTTGTTCACGGCCTTGAGAGCCTTAGGATCTACATGAATTCATACGCACTGAATCGAAGGAAAATAAAGAACTACTTTGTTTTAAATCTGAATTTTTCTTATTCTTGTAATTAGATTTCTTGAATTCTATGGTTGTTTCATATTGTAAATTCCACATCTGAGATTTTTTTTCTTCTTTTATTCTTCGGACAAGGATTGAGATTTTTTTTTTCTTTTTCAAATGGTTTAAAAAAAAACTCGGATTAAAAGCCAGCAAAAATTGATAACCAAGCTTTTAATCGACGATTTGCAAATATCGATAAACTTTCACATCACCAAAAAGGGGGAAAAAAAAAATGTCCAGACCCACAATATATGAAATCAAGTCTTTGATCGAATATTATCAACAGTGTACAAATTCTTTTACGAATCCCCACATAAATATGAATGGAGATTACAAATGGAATTCTTCATTTTTTTTTTTTTGTTTGTTTCGGTTCTGAGGAGTTTTTGTTCTTTTGAGTCTCTGACACAAGATATACCGTAGTAACCATACAAAGATGTTAGCAGGAGAGAGAAGGAACAAAACAAGGCTAAAAAGGAATTTCGTTGATATTGTTGTTTCAATTTTTTTGTCGGCACCTTGGTTTTCTTAGTTAATCCCCGAATCTTTGAGCAAGTTTCTTCTTATTAATTTTTTTTTTTAACTATATTTTAGATTTTTTTTCAAATATTTTGCCAAACAGGGGATTATAAATTCCTAATTCAATGGGATAGAGAGTATATTTTCATGAACAAATAAGGTGGGCCCCTTCTCATTTTAGCCCAATCAGATTCCAGCAATCTTACCGTATCTATNGAGCTTATAATGTCTCGTTAAGAGAATGTTTGGCTATGGTGTCATGTACATGTATTTGCGTTTGGAAAATGACTAGACACATATGTAGACTGGAGTGACTGATATTTCGGATGATACGACAATTTCTTCAATTCAACCACCATTGGTGTGAATCATGTGCTTATTTAATTACATGGGTAGATCTTCCACTTGTTATTGATTCGTATGAAGTCTATAGTTCACTTTTTTCGGCAAAATGGTTTAGTACAGTAGATCAAATCAGTGTGCTGGCAATAGAAGTAGATTAAAGATGAAAGAACGCCTATATGGTTATTGTTGAATAATAATAATAATAATATGCATACTATTTAAGTATTGATGCCTCCATTAGCTACCATTCTTTTTAAAATACTAATTAATTAGGAAGTCCATCATTACAGTGTGTTATTTTCAAAAATAAAATAAAAAGTTCGCAACTAAGATTTAAATTACATGTTTTAAAGGGAGGTGGCCCACTTCTAAAAACTTGTAAATTTGACTTTTATGCACTAGTAATTTGCAGAAAATTCAAACAAAATTATCTCATACTACTAATCTCCTCACGAAAAATTATACTAACATTGTATTTGGTAGGAACTAGGAAGAGTACGAGAGATGGGTTAGAAAGAAGGACGATCGAGTATAAAACATGGAGAGAATAATAGCTATCCTCGTGTTGTTTGGTAAGGGGTGTGTGTGTATTTTTTTTTTTTTTTTGATAAGAAGTGTTGTTTTGTAATTTGGGAAGACGAGAATATAACTATCCATTATTATATTTGATATTGGGAAGAAAGTTGAAACATGGATATGAATTTAATTGGAAAATTAGTAGATTAGTCATTGGTATTGGAAGGAGGTTGAAACTTGATGTATACAGGGTAATTATTTATCCATCTATTTTCATTTATTCGCTTTTAGTCTAATAAAATAAAGAGTGAATTGTAAAAAAAATACCCTCAGATTTGAATGTTTGTAATTTAAACTTTGAAATTTAGACTCTACAAAGTAATATCTTGAGATTAAGAATTTCTGAAAATTAATATTATGAACAAACTTTTTGACAAATTTTAGCAATGAAAAAAATAATATTATCCTTCATTAAAACTAAATTAATTATTATTATTCTTCTTAATTTTGAGGATATTATTGTATTTTATCAGTTAAAATAATTCAAAAAGTCAACTCAGAGTATTAATTTTTAGAAATTCTTAATCTCACGGTATTATTTTACAGAGCTCAAACTTCAGGATTTAAATTACAGAACGCCTATGCCTCATGGTATTTTTTTTGCAATTATTTCTAAAATAAAATATAGATAGATTCAATTCTACTCTTTCATCTTCTCTTCTCCTTTTTGTCAAATACCTGATTTTACCTCTCCTTCTACATCTCTCTTTACAATCCTTTCTATCCTTCTAAAATTTCCCTCCATCAAACAAAACCTATATTTGTGGAGGGAAAGTATAAGGAAAGAAAAGGATAGAGGGAAATTTGGAGAAACAATAAAAAATAAAGATAAAAAATGTTTAGTGTGTGAAAAAGATGAGGAAATAGCAAAATGAATGAAAACAAATAAATGTGGATCTTAGCATTTTTTTTTAATCTCTAAATTAGAGAGAAAAATGGGATTGATAATTCGTATTATTATGTCGTATTTGTGTCATATTGAAACGTATATATAACGAGCAACTACAAACTCAAATACGATTTGTTCATTGTTAGTATCATTATTTCTATCTAACATGCTAAATAAATAAGTTAATCTATAAACAACACATTTAACACGTTATTTAAACACATCATATTCAAGTTGTGTCCAACCTAATATGACCTGGTAACTTATTTGCTAGTTAGCCCATTAATTGAACTCAAGTTAACATCTCAAAGATAAACATGTCATGTTTAGTTCAGCTTAACATAACCTGTTAATCTATTAAGCTTAACGTGTTAATTTATTTCGCATTTTTAGTATAACTTGATATAATTTATTAGCTTATTTAATATTTTCAATACGATTAATCAATCATAGTCACTTAAATAAATATAATAAACAATTCGAAGTCTAAAACTAAAATTAAAATTTCAAGTTTCAGCATATAAAATGTCATTGGAAGTCTGAAGTCTCAACATACACACAATATAATACTTTGTATCAAGAAATTTAATCGTGTTAATTTCTTTTTTTTTTTTCAAGGGATTAAATATGTTAATTTTGGGTTCAATAAATTAACCATGACTTGCTATTTAATCCTTTCTTTTTTTTTTTTCAAGGGATTAAATATGTTAATTTTGGGTTCAATAAATTAACCATGACTTGCTATTTAATCCTATTTAATCTATTTTGACATGTACTTTTTTTTTTGGGATTAAACATCGTAGATATTTCATTAAAAAACATCCTTAGGCACCCAGGCCACTCTAAGAAGTAGAGTTATAGAAGATATTAGTAGAGATGGACTCAATAGGGATTATCCTCACACAATTACAAGCTATGGTCCATTGGGCCAGATTATATGCTACGAAATTAAAGTCACGAGAGATAAAATTACAATCAAAAGCCATAAATTGAGCTAGCAATTTTCGAATTTGTTGTATTGAATTTGCAATTTCCCAGTGGCTGGAGTCATTGATAATGCTTGTAATAACAGTTTGAGTGTCACCCTCTAGGATGTAGTATTGAAAATTACTCTTCAAAGCTTCTTTAATTCCAAGGACAGCTGATCGGATTTTGCCAACTAGAGGTGAGATGGCCTTGAAGCGTTCTGTGATTATGAAAACAATTTATCCTACATGGTCTCTTGCAATTGCTGCTCCCATCATGATGTTTCCTATCGGTGCCACATCGAAATGAATCTTTATCCAGCCTTCGAAGGGTGGGGTCCAAGTTGAGGTAGTCGGCTCCCTAGTGAGAATTCGCAGGCCAACATTTACTCAAAGTACAGTTTTTGGATAGTGTCAATACTCTTTCTCACATCTGGGACTTTATTTTATTATTTTTTTTTTAATGGATAATAGCATTTCGGGTCCTCCAAATGTGATCCATAGTTATGGAAGCATACATGAGAAGTTTTGCTGCATCAATGCATTGCTCTTTTAAATCCCATAGATTTCTTAACCAATCATGGCATGATACTATAGCATCTACACTCGGAAGTAGTCCACATGGTGAAGTGAACCACAGTGTTTGAGCAAAGTCACAAAACAAGAATAGGTGCTCGAGACTTTCAGGCTGTGAATTACAAAATAAGCAAGTAATAGACATGTACTTATTTAAGATAAATCAAAATCTACTAATTTCGTATGAATTTCGAGTCGTGTTAATGTATCATAATCTAAATTATCACCATTGGTGTTGTGCAGTCTAAAAACTAGATGATAGTCAATACCAAAAAGGGAAAGTTAGCAACTAAGAGGACGTGACAGGTCGCACGAGTAAGTTAAGTGCGACCTCTTCCGAGTAAGTCGAATGCGATCTCCTTCCGAATAACGTGCGACCTTCTCTGAATAAGTTAAGTATGACCAGAACGAAAAGGAAACTAGACCGAGCTTCGTCAAATGGTAATCTACAAAGAAAGGGAAATAAAAGATTCTCTTTCAAGATCAACCACTCGTTTCATTTAAGTTATTACCCAGTTATACTGTTACTCAAATTGTATTTTCTGATTATATACTTATCCGTTTTCATAATCAGGAAATATTGAACTACCTTCACCTATATAAGGGAAAGATCAATACTGCCGTGAGGGATCTCTTTGAAAAAGAAAAAGCTTAAGGACTCATTTTCTAAACCCACTCTGTACTCTCTTGTAATCTTCCAGAAAATAGTAAATAACAGTAGACGTAGACTCATCTTTTTTGGAGCCGAACCACTATAAAATTCTTGTCTCTTTTACATGCTTTGATTGATCAACCTTTTACACACACAAGCCACTTCTTGTAATTTCTTAAATTCATTGTTGACAAAACCTCCGTCAACTATTGGCGCTAGAAGGAGGGCTATTCCGGCAGAAAATTTTGTCAATTCCACTTTTTTCAATAATGGCAGACACCAGAGACACTACCAGAAACACCAGAACTAGCCAAAATCATCCCCAAAGTACTGCTGCTGCACAGGTAGATCCTGCTCAGGATCAGCCTACCTTGACTGCACTGGAAAATATTGTCCAGAGACAGGATTGCATGGAGGAAACACTGGTGAACCTTCAGCAAATTACAAGTCAAATTAATGACTCTCTGTAACGACTTACTGAGGGACAGATGCTAACTCCATCACAGTATGAACGTCTCAGAGAACATCCTACTCAACAACTTGAGAAAGAAATTCAGATCCTAGAGACAGGGAGCCGCGACCAGCATAAAGTCCGGTAGGAGTGTCATGGAGATCGCACTTCCTAGGGAAAAGGTAAGGTCGCAGACTTGCCCCTAGAATCCGGAACTGAAAGTTCAAGCACAAATCGTAATCGTCGACAACCTTCTTGGAAAGCGACCATCAATCATGATGGTCTAAAAAACGAGCAAAAATAACAATCGAGGAGTGTCTTTAAAAGGATTAATAGGGAATCTCGACAGAATTCTACTGACCTGAGACAACATCTAGAGTAGCGATGAAGTCAAAAATAATCCACATCGCATCTCAACGACCAAAGTCGATCTCGTCCCACTATTTTAATAGAAACCCCACAAAGGTCGTAGTATACTCTGCCTGACTAGTCTGCCTTAAATCATGATAACAACCAAGGGCCACCCCTACCACTAGTAAAAGATACTATTCTCCCTCTCCCTCCGAATGTCGATGTTCACAATTTGAGGATCACATTAGATACACTTGCCGGCTGGGACGATGAGCTCGCTGATGGGTATCGTCAATCACTATTCAGCGAGGAGGTTCGAGCTGCTGCTTTACCTGTCGGATTCAAACTTCCCCCCATAAATACTTTCGATGGGAAAACTGATCCGCAAGATCATATGGATCACTTCAACGACCTGATAGAACTACATCGTGTCGATGATCTCGCACGTTGCAGCTGTTTTGCGGTAACTCTCACAGGAGCTACGAAGAAGTGGTTCCGAAGACTCAATCCTACTCAATCTCGTCCTGGCGACAACTCCAGACTGTATTCTTGAGGCAGTTCCAGGCTGCGAAGAATTTCACTATTCCATTGGTCAGTCTGTCTACTATTCGGCAAGGTCTGGAGGAAACTCTATGATCTTACCTAAATCACTTTACCTAAGAATTGATAAAGGTCAACAACCTACCTGAAAGAGGAGTTTTAACTCTAATGATGGCTGGGGTGTGATCAAAAACTAAACTCTAGGAAGATTTACTTGAGTGAGAATGCAGAACCCTAAAAGACTTCTATCATAGAGTTGGTCGGCATCTAAGGGTGGAATCTTCACGTGAAAATCTTCGTAAAGTCACAAAGGAAGGAAGGAATAATGCTATTAAAGATACGATCACAAACAACAACAATAATAAAAGGTCGAATAAAAGGAGTAATGAACAAATAACTGAAAAGTAGCCCTAACAAAAAAAGCAAGAGGTTCCAAATGCTCCCATGAGGTTCAACAACTATATTGAACTGAACGTACCCATAGATCATATTTATACGGTCACGAATCAGCATGAGAGGTATTGTCAACCGGAACTGATGAAAAGAGATAGAGCGAGGTGCGACCCCAATAAGTTCTGCTGGTATCATAATGACATTGGACACAATACCAATAACTGCTTTGCTTTGAAACATGAAATTGAAAGATTAATTAAAGAAGGATGGCTGCGGTAGTACACTAAGCTGAACAATGAAAGGCGAGAAGAAGACCGACAGTGACCACTTCTAGAAATTAAACACGAGGTGCGAACTATTTTTGGAGGCCCGCACATCGGTGGAAATTCGAAGAGAGCGCAAGATAGATACGCACAAGAAGCGCAACAGTAACCATTAACTAATGTCATGCATCTTGAGCAGCGACCACGAAAGCTTCAACGGGTACCGGATGTGGATATTACCTTCACGAAGCAGGATATCAGGGAGGTCCATTACCCGCACAATGATGTGTTGGTCATAAAGATCAACTATGGAAGCACGCAGGTATGGCGAGTATTGGTTGATAATGGCAGCGCTGTCGACATCCTGTACTATGATGCCTTCAAAAAGATGGGGTTGAGTGAAAGCGACCTGAAGCCTGCTGTCACCCCACTCTACGGATTTATTGGTAACAGCATAATGCCCAGGGGCATGATTGAGTTAATGGTCAATGTTGGAATTTATCCTAGGGTTTCGATGGTAATGACCCAATTCTTAGTTGTGGATTGCCGCTCTACATTTAATACTGTACTAGGAAGACCGACACTGAGGAAACTTCGAGCAGTAACTTCGATCTATCATCTTGCTATGAAATTCCCAACTCAACAAGGAGTAGGCGAGGTGCATGGCAACCAATATGATGCGAGAACTTGTTATAATAACTCTATGAAGCTCGCAACAAAAGATATGACACCTCGCACAGTGATAGTCTAGCTACAAGGAGAAGCATCAAGGAAAGTATCAGAAGCGTCATGCGGAACATTAATCGATGACCTCGACCCTCGAGAAATTGATGGTGAGATCAAAACTGGACCTATAGAAGACTTGGAAGATTTGCCAATCGATAGGTCTTCGAAGGTTCTTAAAATCGGAGCAAAAATTCAAGAACATATGCGAGCTTCATTAATCACTTTTCTGAAATCAAATTTGGATATCTTCACATGGCAACATTTGGATATGGTGGGGATTGATCCAAATATCTTGTGTCACTGCGTCAATATAGATACAACGAGGAAGCCTGTGTGGCAAAAAAGAAGAGTCATGAATCCAGAACGTTACATTGCATTGAAAGAAGAGGTAGAGAAACTGCTCGAGATTGGATTCATTAGGGAATCTTTCTATCCAAACTGGCTTGCAAACCCAGTTTTAGTAAAGAAACCCAACAGGAAGTGGAGAACTTGTATCGATTTCACTGACCTTAATAAAGCGTGCTCGAAGGACAGTTTTCCCCTTCCGAGAATCGACCAACTCGTAGATGCAACGTCGGGACATGAACTGTTAAGCTTTATGGACGTATATTCTGGATATAATCAAATCCCTATGTACGAGCCTGATGAGGAGCATACTTTATTCATCACTGACTGAGGGTTGTACTGTTACAAGAAGATGCCTTTTGGACTCATCAACGTGGGAGAGACTTATCAGCGTCTTGTCAATATGATGTTTACAAAGTAAATTGCCAAGACAATGAAAGTATATATTGATGACATGTTGGTAAAATCGAAGGGAGCTGAAGATCATATTAAGCATCTTGATGAGATGTTTAACATTCTTCAAAAATATCAGATGAGGCTAAACCTCCAGAAGTGCATATTCGGGGTAGGATCTAGAAAATTCCTGGGGTTCATGATCAACCAACGAGGAATTGAAGCTAATCCCAAGAAAATACAAGTACTAATCGATATGCAATCCCCCTGCAAACCCAAAGACATTCAAAGCCTAGCGAAAAGAGTGGCTGTATTAAGTCGATTTGTATCCAGGTCAACAGATAAGTGCCAACCATTCTTCGAAATACTAAAGGGTTCGAAGAGGTTCAGTGGACGGAAGAATGCGTGCAGGCGTTTCGAGAATTAAAAGCACACTACATTATGAAGAAATTTCACGAAGGAATATGTCGAAACCATTCCAAGGGGCAGGCACTTGCGAACAAAGTTCTAAGACAAGGGTATTTTTGGCCAACTATGAAGAAGGATACAATGGAATTTGCTAAAAGGTGTGACAAATGTCAACGATTTGCAACTATTCCTAGAATGCCACCTGTTCCTCTAACTCCAATGACCAGTCCATAGCCATTTACAGTGTGGGGAATTGATATTATCGGAATGCTTCCATTGGCGCGAGGTGGATTAAAATATGTTGTAGTCACAGTTGATTATTTCACAAAGTGGACAGAAACAGAAGCCTTGAGTACCATTTCCACAAAGAAGATGATAGATTTTATTTACAAATCTATAATCTGCCGTTATTGTATACCGCATACCATAATTTCTGATTTGGGAAATAATTTGACTACGATAAGTTCCGTAACTTTTGCGACAATTTAGGCATCAAGAAGAATTTCTTTGCTATTGTTCATCCACAAACTAATGAACAAGTCGAGGCTATAAACAAGATACTTAAACAGAATATTAAGACAAAGTTGGAAGAGTACAAAGGAGCTTAGCCAGAAGTACTCCCTGACGTATTATGGGCTTATCGCACTACTCAACAAACTACTATTGGAGAGAGTTCATTCTCTTTAACTTATGGATACGAAGCAATGGTACTAGTAGAAATTGGTGCGAGCTCTTTACGATGATCTACCTATGAGTAAGATCAGAATAGTGCGTTGATGAGGATTGAGCTCGATCTTTTAGAAGAAAGGCGCGAGTAGTTTAGCTTTGGATCACATCATATCAGCAGCGCATGGCTTGATATTATAACTCCAAAGTTAGAAGCCGAGAGTTTGAAGTTGGTGATCTTGTTCTTCGAAAGGTTCTATCTAATAATAAAGAGCATGGTGCCGGTGTATTTGGACCCTATTGGGAAGGACCATATGTTATTGATGCCGTTATTCGACCTGGGACATATAAGTTAGCCCGCACTGGTGGATAAAAGATCGAGCATGCTTGGAATGTAGAACAACTTCGTCGCTATCATCAGTAAATCTTCATGTATTCGTCATTCGTTTGTCGTCATTCATTGATCGTCATTCGTTATTCGTCATTCATTATTCGTCATCATCAATAAGAGTGTCTCCTCACTGTTCATTCGATTTGGTTCACTTTTTATAGTTTTATGGCAATCTTCGAACACCATTAAACTCAAGGGGCAGTGAGATCAGAATATTATCTCCTACTTGCTCCTAAGGGACTATGCAAAATGTCCATTTAGAGGGTTAGAATTTTAGATCGCTGAAATTTCTAAAATTTCTTAAAATCTTAGGATTTTTTCCTCGCTTCATGCAATAGCATGTCGTATTATGCAATTTCCCTCCTCGAACAACAAAGTAACTAAGCAAAACATTCATTGTTCGATGTAATATATTGCTATATCACATTTTATCATGGAACTTTTGAAAAACAGTATTGAGTTCACACCACTCATACTTGTTGTTTTCTTAAGTGACCTAACCTATCCCAACACTTAAAACCTGTTTTAAGTGTTAGATTCGAATCGCAATAGCATACTGATCAGTTACCTAGTGATTGACTACTTGGTTAAATTATGTATCTTTATATTGCAATATAGTGTTTTAATTATTTTGCAGGAATAAACGTCTAATAAAGAAAGCATTCATTCATTGATAAAGGCTCGCACCTGTATGCAAGCAAAGTATTACAAAAAATTAAGGGATGAAGGCCGCATTGTTTTGAAATTAAATAAAAAAAAAATTATGCAGATGTGCTCACTCCACCGTCTCCAGTCTTGGCAGCCTCCACTTCTCTTTAACTCTGGACAAGCTTGACCACATCTTCACCGAGGATGGAAAAGTCGAAATTCGGATACTCGCAGAAGATATTATATATTATGGTCGACAAGGCGATGTTACTAGCTTTTTCTTTGAGCTCCTTGCCTTCGGTGGCCTTGAACTCTTCTATAGCCTTGTGAGCCGCTTCTGTCGTTGCCTTCTCTAGAATATCCGGATGCTTGGAGATTGTCTTCTCAAGTTCGTTAATTTTCTCCTCGAGCTTCTTCTTTTCGTGCTTTTCTTTGGCCAGATCCTCGCGTAGCTGCCGATTCTCCAGTTCGAAAGATTTTTTCTCTTCCTCGTGAGCCTTCTCCGAGTCCTCGAATACTTGGGTTATTTCTTCAATTTTTTCAGCTTTTTCAATACATTCGAGGATTGGGTCATGCATCAAAATAGCAGCTGCAGCGGTCTGAAAATATAACACATCAATACCAGAAAAGTGCGTTGAAGAGAGAAAATAGAAGATGCTTACATTCACTAACATCCTCATTGTAGGACCGAAGGCAACCTTGGCTGATCGTCGCTTCATCCTCTCCGAGCCATCTTTAGAGGTAAAACGGTCGATAAAGGCCGCGCTCATACCAACTTTTTCTGGCAGTTGACAAAGGAGTGCGAAAAGCTCCTTGTCTTTATCAACCTGGCTCGGTCCTTCATTAGAAGTGGCCGTCTCCTTAGGTGGCTCAGGTTGACTCGTAGTTAGTGGAGATTGAAGAGGAGGCATGCTTGTTAGGATATCCTCGAAGGCGACTTTTCGTTTCTTTGAAGTGTCAACCTTCTTTTTCTCTTTCGTCATTAGAGGTGTGCTCTCTGGTGTCTTAGACTTTGTCATTGACCCCAGAGTGGAAGGCGGTGCTCGCAGTCCGCTGCCAATAACCATTTCTATACAAATATGTGAATCAGCATGCGAGGTGACATAATGCAATGAGAAGGAAAAGAAAAATAACTACCTTCTTATTGATGAGAGATTGGTGGCGATACTTCTGAGACTCTAGGTGGCGCCTAAAGAGGATGCTTCCGAGACTCTAGGTGTAGCAGGTGTTTTTCGTTTCCTGGGTTTTGAAGATGAGGCATCCTTTTCCTTCTTTTTCCTCAACTTCTTCTTCGAGCTCGAAGGTTTGGTGGGATGGTTAGTAGAATCTGGGAAGACGGCTTCCCTTGGAAGCAGTCTACAAGCAACTAAGTTTTTTGTCGTCCAATGCTTCTTCCAATCAAACTCTTTGATCGGAAGGTTGTTTATTTTATATACCCTTGTGAGCTACTCTTTGGAGAGTTCTGGTCATTCTCTGTTATCTGCGATGACATATGAGTGCGATCAGAATAATATATTTATGTAGAAAAGGCGATAAGCTGAAAGTAACCTGCCAGGGTTCTGAAAGAAGCTGTTATCCGCGTAGTCAAAGTGGAAAAATGGATTTTTCCATTTTCCCATATTGTTGCGAACCCCGTAGATAGTTTTTATTACTTGGTTCGACCACTTGCTCGCATAAAAGAGGCCGAAGTCTGATGGGTTTGATTTCACTTGATAAAACCAAGCGAACTCTTCAGGAATGAGTGTCTCTAAGCCTAGTTTATGGTATAGTATGCACAGACCTACCATGTATCTATAAGTGTTTGGAGTTAGTTGAAAAGGGACGACTCTATAATAATCGATGATTGATTTTATGTAAGGATGAAGTGGGAGGTAGACACCGCATCTAAGAACTACTTCCGAGAATGAAGCAATTTCATGAGGAGGTGTGTGTGGTCGATTGAACTCTGTGCGAAGGCATAGAGGGACGTCGATTTTATAGTTGCAAACGATTTTTCTAAACTTGTTTGTTGAACAGCTCGTCTTTACATTGATACATGACCAATCTCCATCTACATATTGATAACCCATTACGAACACAGGGACATCTCTGATATGTCGAGGCCATTGTTCTTGAAAAAGGTCACCTATGTGAGGACTAATTTGCCTGGCTCCGGTTATTTCCACTTCAGGTTCTGGCTCAAGGTAGTCTTCGAGGTTTATAGAGCTAACGCTGGTATTAGAAGATTCTCCAGAGAATACATTCCCTTCCCTAAAATCCTCACTACTAGACATCTGAAAAGAAATATGGATGGATTTAATCCTATGCGAGCATCAAGGATCTTAGCTATATGCGAGCAGTTTTGGGGTCTCATCCTAGAATTGCATCAACAAACTACTTATCGAATTTTTTCTAATCGATCTACGGATTCATAAAAATTATTCGAGCAGTTCTTCGATAATTCGTTACTCAACTGACTATGGTTTTCAAAAAATAAGGTTTCAGATCCTAAAATTCTTCTACGAGTTCGTCTGTCTGTCAGTCATCTAAAGAGTGTATTCTATAAATTAATGGAGGAATTCTGTAAAATTTCCATTTTACAGTCCATCCGAATATGGGATGGGTTTATGTTCAGAATATTTAGGCTCTACAGTTTGTTCCTATTTTCTAGAAATAGGATTTGTAAATAAGAGTTCTGGAAAAATTGAAGAACAAGAGAAAGAGAATAAGAATATATATTAACTTTTCTTCGAAGACAGAGGGACCAAGATAATATCTAAAGGATTGTGATGATAACTTCATCAGAGAAGATGATAAAGCTGTGCGAGCTGAAAAACAGAACGACGCCGGAAGAATTGCTCTGTGGACACTTCGGGTTTCAGGAGAAAGAAGCAAGAGGTGATAGGGTTTGAGTAATGAAGAAGAGGCGGAATGATTTTCGATATATATGTCACTGGTGTCGCCAAATCACAACCGTAGATTAAGGTATTTAATTTTCAGATCCAGAGGCCGAAATTCATGCGGGAGTTGATTTTTTGAAATTAAATCGGTATCTTTTAAAAATTTAAAACGACTCGATTTAAGACAACAGCTGGCATCATCGCTGTCATTGTGTCTGCTTAAAAAATGGAAAAGTCTTCTCGAGTTTTGCTGAGAAAAAGTAACATGTGGTTTCATCTGTCAGGAGAAGGTACGTATGGTTCTGAAAAGAAGTGATTTGAGAATTGATGACTCTTTGAAGATCTCGAGATAATGTCATGACGTTGCATTTATGAGCTTGCACTTAATAGAAGGAAGCTCCATTTTATCCTAAAGAACTAATGGAACTGGGAGCAATTGTTGTGCGGTCTAAAAACTAGATGATGGTCAATACTAAAAAGGGAAAGTTAGCAACTAAGAGGACATGACAGGTCGCACGAGTAAGTTAAGTGTGACCTCTTCCGAGTAAGTCGAATGCGACCTCCCTCTGAAGTGCGACTTTCTCTGAACAAGTTAAGTGTAATCAGAACGAAAAAAAAAACTAGACTGAGCTTCATCAAACGGATAATCTACAAAGAAAGGGAAACAAAAGATTCTCTTTCAAGATCAACCAGTCGTTTCATTTAAGTTTTTACCCAGTTATATTGTTACTCAAATTGTATTTTCTGATTTTATATTTACCTGTTTTCATAATCGAGAAACATTGAACTACCTTCACCTATGTAAGGGGAAGATCAATACTACCGTAAGGGATCTCTTTAAAAAAAAAAAACCTAAGGACTCACTTTCTAAGCCCAGTCTGTACTCTCTTGTAATCTTCCAGAAAATAGTGAACAGTAGTGGACGTAGGCTCATCTTTTTTGGAGCCGAACTAATATAAAATTCTTGTCTCTTTTACATGCTTTGATTGATCAACCCTTTACACATACAAACTATATCTTGTAATTTTTTAAATTCATTGTTGACAAAACCTCCGTCAACACCATGAAAAAGGTACATATACTTGCTCTTAGTAGACAATTACACATTTGTCCTCAACTTCTAAACAAATTAAGTTATATAAAATGGGTGAATTATAATTTCACCATATTAGTATCTTCCTTTACTTCCTGCATACCAAATAATATTAGGAAAAAACCATTTTCCTATTGATCACTTCACATTTTGTATCCTTCGTATATTTTTTTTCCCTTCCTTTTCCTTCCTACAATTTACAAAACACAGCCTAAAGTCTACTTCCGCAGCAATTTTTACATGGGCCCCGCCATATCTAAGTGGGTCACATCCTAAAAATTGGGCTCGGGTACAGACATCGAACGCATGAGGCCCGTAGGCCGTTGGCCCAAACACCATAGGATTAGTGGACTGGACTGCCCCACAAAATTATGTTCCATGGTGTTTTTTGCTGGTGCCAAAAAATTATAAGTCTGGTAGTTGTAGGTGTATACGTGTATTTGTAACTTGGTACAGCCGCTTTATGATTGGTTGGGTACCTCAGCTCCCCGTGTAACATTGTGGACTCTGGACGGTGCTGTGTACGGTCAAGTTTGACACTTCTTCGTCGCGGACTTAGTAATAGTAAGCGGGCTACTTTTGGTACTTTGAGAATAATACAAGGGTAGTTTAGGAAACCCGGACGACCCTCCCTTCTGTCTCCGTCCAGCTAGGCACTTTTTTCTTTTTTCTTTTTTTTTTGGTATCTGTCCAGTTGTCAATTACACCTGGCATAAGAATGTTGAATATTGAATTGGGTCAAAACTCAATAAAAGGGGGGAAAAAAAAAAAAAAGGCGCAGAAGATAGCAAGATTTATATTTATAAAGTCAACAGGAGAGTGTTTACACGAGTGGAGCAATTTTTTTTTTTTTTCCCCTCGAGTTTTCTTTGGTATTAGCCTATGTAAGGACTAGAAGAGACAGAAATCGTCTATACAAAACTTTCTATAAATAAAATATATAAATAGCTTGTTATTTATTTATAAATAAATAGAAATACATCCAGTCTGCCAGAATTTTTTAGTTCTATATATTATCATTGACCATAGAAAAAATGTTCCTCTTGAATGCTATCATATTGGAAGTTACATAAAAGTGGAAAATTATAACGAAAAAATGTAAGAAAGTTATACAAATATAGGTAGCTGAATAATGGAGTGAAAAATCAATATACCATTTTATTTTCATTTTGAATTAAGACGTTCTTACTGCTTGATTAATGGCTCCTCTTCTTATCGTTATGAAGAGGCACCCGAGGACTTAAGAACCCAACCAAAAAGGAAAATAAAATTCTCTCTTGAATTTCCAAATCTAAATTGTTAATCATTTCTTCCGAGTTTTTATTTATTTATTGAGGCAAATTGTTAAAACGTAAGAAACTACAACGAAATACGCCATGGGAACGCTGCTTTTTGATCATTGTTCAAATGTTCAATATATGTGATAATGTGAATGGTCAATAGCTAGCTATGACACTCAATGTTCATGGACTTAGTAACCTAGAGACGAGAAGAAGAAAAAGAAGAATTCTATGGTTTGTTAGTATTGTTACGACAATTCTTCAGTCCGTACTCTTTTATTTTAGGTTCCTAACTTTTTGAAGCCTGTTATTATTTTTAAAATTCAAGTTCAATTTTCTGCTTTGAATATTGTACTTTACATGACATTAGTAAGAGACTTTGGCACTCAAGTCAATTTTTTCCTCTTAATTGTTTTCACACAACACAATTTAGTATTGCTACGCGGTAAGAGCTGTGGGAGCTAGCAGGCAGAATTCACTTATTATTTATTATATAATACGGGTCTATGTAATTTATACTAACTTGGAGGCTTTTTGGCTAATAAAATGGTTACATTGGATATCAAGATTACAACTGTGGAGTTTTATTAATAAGACATGTACGTCTTTTTTCTTTTTTCTTTTTTTCTTTTCTTTTTTCTTTTTTTTTTTAAAAACCTGATCACTATTTTCTATTTACATGTACAAGATCATTAGTAGTGAACGACCATTTTGAACTTCCTAACGACGTATTGAGTAGTAAAAGCATATACCAAATTAATGTATTTTACGTATGTCCATGCAGAGTGAAATTATTGTCATTAATTTTCTGAAATTGAATCTGAGATATTAGAGTAAGACCACAAATTTTGATTTGGACGGTTGTAGTCTTGTAGAGTAGGTTTCAATAATGGATAGTATTGTTCAGATGGTTGGTACCCAAACTTAAGTGCACCTGTGTCATCGGTACTCCTACATATCAGCCATGCCTGATTTCAAATAGTTGGTGGCTCTGAGTTGAATATTTGTTTCTCTCTGCCCGTCTAATTTATAACTATGAAATTATTTCACTGAATCTTCAGCAGCAAAAAATTTAATAAATAGATACATATAAAAGAAAATAAAATTCACATACAGCTTATAAAATCCGAAATTTTTTTCCTCAAAATTTTAAAGTCCAGATTTGACTGACCAGGAGGTGATTAATTGTTCATATTCGACGTCAAAATTCAGATCTTGACTAGGTTATCCTTGTTTCAGCCTCGGTACACAGCTTCTATTCAATCATCCAGGCTGTTTCAACTCATGAATTTTCATGAACTCCATATTTGACCAACTAATCCCGTTCAGTATCCCATTCTAAGGACGTACTAAAGCTAATAAGGCTAATTATTTAGATAAACTCAGTTTCCAATCGCACGAAATAACCCACAGATTTGGTACTTGAACAAGTACTTCTTTTGCACGTTTTAATTAAATTAATGAATTAAGATGAAAATGCAGCCGTGTAATTAAAGTAATTTATTACCAAATAGACCAATATTTATAGTTATAAGTAATTGATTCATATTCAAATATAGTTTTACACTTTTCTGTTAGGTGAAACTTGGCTGCTATTGACTGCTTTTGCTTATATGTAGAATGTTTTGTCATGCACGTAATTCTAGTAAGACTTGCTAGATACAAGTCTATATATGTGTAACTCCCTACCTTATATTTTATGAGGCAACTTGAGAGAAGCAACATGGGAAACTCGTATCAATGCTCAGCAACTTTTGGCAGCCAAACTGGCGGCACGTGTGATGTGTGCTATCCAGTCAGCTTTAAGTAACACAGTCACAGACCCTTTTTCTTCTTATTCCTATTATCTCTTTTGCTCTCTACCACAATCCCACTTTGAAAAAAAAATAAAATTCCAATAATTAAACGTATAAATTTACTTTTTCTTTTTTTTGTTGATAAAAAAGTATAAATTTGCTTGTTCCATGCCTTCGCAATACATTATGCAATCCCTTGTTATGCCCTTCACTATACTCGTAATGGCAACTAGGCCCAGTCATACAGAACTCAACTAATTGGACGTTTCGAATAACTTCCCTACGCATAAAATTAGCAACAATGTTTAGTAATTTCCTGCTTATAAAGTCATGATCAGATCATTAATTATTATTTAACTACGTAAACATATCAGTCACAAAACTGGTAGGCATTCCTTTCAAAATATTTATATTTCTTTCGCAATAGACTGAGATCATATGTCTCAAATTTATATCTTTGTTAGTTCATGTATCACTAATCAAATAAAAATCACGTCAAGTTGGTTTAACAAGTTATACTTTAATAACTTTGCACAAAATGTCATTCCATATACGATACTTTCGGGATAAGACAATTAATTATGAAGTGAGAAAATTTGTTTGTATGGGGGAGTATGAATAAAAGAGAAAATTTAAACGAAATTTCCATGCAGCCATTAATGAAGTGTTTAAATGCATAGTTTATATTGTATTAATATCAAAATGAGTTTGACTTATATTAGGAATAAAGATGAAAATTTATTATTCTTAATTAAGTGAGTGAGGTGAAGAATGAATAATAATAGGTAATAAGCGGAAGTTATTAAGTTATTGATTAAGTTTTATTTATTTATATTTAAAAAATGCCAATATCATATTATTTTGTTTTATTTATTTATTTATTTTTTTAATTTTCTCATAAATAAGTAAGTAGGTCAGTAGTTGCCATGATTGCTGTGGTCCCAAGAAAAATCTGAGAACCTGCAAAGCCCACGCTATGCCTTGTTAGATTTTCTAGGCCTTTAAAATAGCTTGAACTGCATAGGAATGGTACTGACAACTTCTAGTGTGCTCTAATATTGCAGTTTCTTTATGCATGTGTGGTCGTAACAATTTCCAAGCTCCATTTAAGATTAAATGGGATGGACACAAAAACCATATCTTGTATTAAAAAAAAATTACTTTCTCATATAAGAATATGGATCCACAAAAGAAAGTTGGCCTGTGGTCCATGTCTGCACATTTTGTGGCAAAACTCTATTCCTTTGTTCAATTATCAGTGCAACAATGTCTAAAATGTGCGTACAATTTGCATCACCGCAAGAATTACTTAATTCACTAGTCAATTAGAGTTTCCAACTCGTGGAATGTTAAAACTTCATAAAAATTCGACGCGAAAATTATATGTCGTCTTCTTAATCGTTCAGGGAAGATTTTTTCGTTGTTTAATATTGAATGGAAAATTTAGTAATTTCTTAAGTGTCAATAAGATACTACGTAAACGGTTCTACATTTTTCTTTCCCTGTTTTTGACGTTGAATTTGTTTATTTTTGCATTTAGTAAAATAATAATAATAATAATAATAATAATGTCACTCAGCATAAAAAAATTTTAATAAGAAAGAAAATCATTTCACAAAACTAATTTCACTTTTTCTTAAAGTTATTTTTGCCCGAATCTTTACTAAATTTGTTTTTTGCTGGAAAAAAAAAAAATCATAAACAGATCATCTAACCTTTAAAATCAAGAGGGGCATACTTGCCATTTTAGTGGTGGACAATGAAGGTGAATGTCCTTTTATTTTTTTAAATAAAAAAACAAAACAAAAGAAACCCACTCTCTCCTTTTCTATTTTATTTTATTTCATTTAGAAAAAAGAAAAACCCCGCTTTCTCTTTGGCTTCCCCAAACCGCGTTTCACCAACAGAAGCCTGAAACTCGTTTTGACTCGGCACCTTCCCAATCGTTATGAAAAATGTTTTTTTTTTTTCTTTTTTCAAACAAAATATATACACATAAAGTAAAAATCCCAAGTGATTCACAAGCCCGAATTTTTGAAAAAAAAAAACGTGTGTGGACGGTGAGAGAGCCATATTAGACCTCTTGTTTAATTACTCTATATATACACATAAAGTGAGACCTTTCGCTGATCAAATCCACTGGATCATTCTTCTTTTTAACTCCCTCCTCCATCTCCAATCTCTACCCCAAAAAAAAAAAAATTCCCCAAAAGCACGGTCGAACTGTACGAACGTTAGAGTGAAAAACTGATCGGGGCTAGTGTATAGAGACTAGCAAGAGATCAGAATAGGAATAAGAGGAAGAAGATGGCACTGGCTAAAGAAATTTTGGGTAGTGCTATAATTGAAAGGACATCTTTTGCTTCTTCTTCATCTTACTCAAAAGTGTTTGTGAGTCAAAGTTATAGCAGGAAGCAAAGCCAGTTGTTGGCGAACCCTGTTTTGGTCCCTTTGGAGCAAAGAAAGGCCGTACATTTGAGGAAAGCTGTGACGGGTCCCGTGGCGGCTGTTAGTGAGGATTTGGTACGGAAGCCTGCTGTGCCTTCTTCTGCCCCAGTTGAGTCTAAGCCCGTGAAGTTCAAGGTCAGAGCTGTGGTGACCGTGAGAAACAAGATCAAGGAGGACTTACAAGAGACCTTGGTTAAGCAACTGGATGCTCTCATTGATAAAATTGGCAGAAATGTCGTTTTGGAGCTCATCAGTACTGAAAAAGACCCAAGTAAGCCATTTTATCCACCTGGGTGTTTCAGAATTTTTCCAAATTTTTCTGAAAATGACAATTTTTGTGCTTTTCTTAAGAATATAGCTTCTCGGTATTTCGTCTTTCCGTTCTTTTGTTTGGTCCTTAATTTGTTTTCTTAGTTGTATTTGATCTTCGTCTTTTTGGGTTCTTGGGTTCATGTGATCTTTGTGTCTTGTTTGGATATGAATTAGAAGTATACTAAACTTGTTTTCTTGTTGATGTGTAACGATGAAGAAACCAAGGGTCCAAAGAGGAGTAAGGAGGCCGTCCTAAGGGACTGGTCAAAGAAATCTAATGTCAAAGCAGAACGAGTCAATTACACGGCTGAGTTTATGGTGGACTCAAACTTTGGTGTACCAGGAGCAATTACAGTGACAAACAAGCACCAGAAGGAGTTTTTCTTGGAGGCCATAACCATTGAAGGTTTCGCTTGTGGCCCTGTACATTTCCCTTGCAATTCTTGGGTTCAGTCCACAAAAGATCATCCTGGAAAAAGGATCTTTTTCTCCAATAAGGTATACTACTATTTTTTTTTTCTTTTTTAATGTTCAACCCTGAAGATTTTATAGTCGATGCATCCAGATTATTCGTTGTCCTATTTGAATCAGGTCAAACCCACTCAGTTATATGGCTTTTGAATATTTGCAAATGACCGAGTTGGTGTCATATCTTAGGTTTATTATTGCTCTGTGTCAAACTGAATAGTCTCTTTAAAGATAATATTATAAAGTTGAAGAGCTCAAATTCTGGCTGTCACTGGAATTAAATTAAATCTTTAATTTCTCAAAAAAATATAAAAAATATTAACCGCTCTTTCTTCTTATTTTTTGAAAGTGTAATATGCATTTTCAAAGCTGATCAGAAAATAAGAAAGGTTATTCATTATTCAAGTACATGTTAGTTAAAAGCCACCGTCAGCTAATAGGTCCAGTCCGTGCAACAGTTTCCATTGGACGGTGTCTTATTTGCCGTAAAAATTAAAAGGGAAAAGTCAAATTAAGGTAAAGGGAAGAATTGGTTTTCTGGTCAATGATATGGGAACTTTTGATATTTTTCAATAATTGTTTCCTTAAAGAAAAAAAAAGAGAGAGATAGTGTCGGTATCTTTGTAGATTATGGGCCTTATGCGCAAATTGGGCCGTACGAGCAATGAGTTCTTTCCCTTAAGCCCATATTAAAAATGTCCGACAAATAATATTTTATTTTATATGATTTTCTGAGTAAGTGTAATTAATTATAATTCACTTTGTGAATGGTTTATTTACTTCTGTGCAGCCATATTTACCAAGCGAAACTCCACCTGGGCTTGAAGCTTTAAGAGAAAAAGAGCTTAAGTACCTAAGAGGAGATGGCCAAGGAGTCAGAAAATTATCAGACAGAATTTATGACTTTGATGTGTACAACGATTTGGGAAACCCAGATAAGGGAGTTGACTATGCTCGCCCAAAGCTTGGTGGTAAGCAAATCCCGTATCCAAGACGGTGTCGTACTGGTCGTGGCCCCACTGATACTGGTAACCATACTAATCAAACTATATATACTATTTATCACTATTCAACAGTAGTTGCCATACTTTATCGAATAGAAAGAGACTTATGATTACCATTTTGGCCCTGTAGATATGCAAGCGGAGAGCAGAGTTGAGAAGCCATTACCAATGTACGTGCCTAGAGATGAACAATTTGAGGAGTCAAAACAGAACACTTTCTCATTTGGGAGACTAAAAGCAGTGCTACACAACTTAATACCTTCCTTAAAGGCCAGCATTTCAGCTGAAAACCACGAGTTTAGTGGTTTCTCTGATATTGATAGCCTTTATAGTGAGGGGGTCCTCCTCAAGTTGGGATTGCAAGATGAACTCCTTAAGAAGCTCCCAATGCCTAATGTGGTTAGCCGAATTCAAGAAAATAAAGGAATTCTCAAATATGACACCCCAAAAATTCTTTCCAGTGAGTTTAATTATTAAAGACATTAATTAAACCATTAAATAGGATTTCAAAGGTGCAATATTCTTAATGTTTTAACTGTCCTTGATTTGCAGAGGACAAGTTTGCTTGGCTAAGGGACGATGAATTTGCGCGACAAGTGATCGCGGGTGTTAATCCTGTTACCATAGAAAGAATGACAGTTTTTCCACCAGTGAGCAAGCTTGATGCTAAAACTTATGGACCCCAAGAGTCTGCCCTTAAAGAAGAACACATTCTAGGCCAACTTAATGGCATGACTGTCCAGCAGGTGATTAAATTAGTTTTAGTTATTTGGTTTGTCTTTTAAGAACCCTTTATACTTCTCTGCCTTTGCTAACTTGTTTCTTTAATATCTACAATCCATAGGCTCTGGAAGAAAACAAGCTGTTCATGGTGGATTACCACGATGTTTTCCTTCCATTTATCGATCAAATCAACGCTCTCGACGGTCGAAAAGCCTATGCCACTCGCACCATTTTTTTCCTCACAGCAAGTGGAACTCTCAAGCCTATCGCCATAGAGCTCAGCCTCCCTAATACAGGACCAAGTTCCCGGTCGAAGCGAGTGTTGATGCCACCTGTGGATGCTACATCCAATTGGACGTGGCAGCTTGCTAAGGCGCACGTGTGCTCCAATGACGCTGGAGTCCACCAACTCGTAAACCATTGGTAAGCAAAGCTTCAGTATTGTAGTACTAGTTATCTTCACGATTATTATTTATATGGAATGTTTTGTATATTTTTCTAAACGACGTGCGTTTTGGTGCAGGTTACGTACACATGCTTGCCTGGAACCGTTTATACTGGCGGCGCATAGGCAGTTGAGCGCAATGCATCCCATATTTAAGCTTTTGGATCCTCACATGAGATATACTCTGGAGATCAATGCATTGGCACGGCAGAGCCTCATCAGTGCTGACGGCGTCATCGAGTCCTGCTTCACTCCTGGCCGCTACTGCATGGAGATCAGCGCCGCCGCCTACAAAAACTTCTGGCGCTTTGACGAGGAAGGCCTCCCCGCTGATCTCATCCGAAGGTATGAATTAATAAATAATAAAAAAAAACGTCAATGAATCTCGTTTCGAGATTAATTCAATTATATCAAAATCAAACAGTACGTGTATTACATGTATAACATGGACGGCTCACGGCTCTACTCTAAATGGAGAAAAAACAAAATGGTCACCTCCTAAGCTTGCCCGTTTTCTAAACCAGGGGACCTAATTAGTGAAAGAAGTGTGACCACTGGAAAAATAAGTTTTCTTTGCTTCATTTATGAGTATGAAAATCATGTGAATCTAATATAAGATTCTCATTTCATCATCTTTGCAGGGGTATGGCAGTTCCTGACCCCACACAGCCACATGGCGTAAAACTTGTAATGGAGGACTACCCATATGCCAATGATGGGCTCCTGATATGGGGCGCGATTGAGAACTGGGTCCGCACCTATGTGAACCGCTACTACCCAAAGTCAAGCACGGTTTGTAACGACCGAGAGCTACAGAATTGGTATACCGAGTCCATCGATGTGGGCCACGCTGATATTCGTGAAGCTAGCTGGTGGCCCAAATTGGCCACTACTGATGATCTAGTGTCCGTTCTCACCACCCTCATTTGGCTTGGTTCGGCCCAACATGCGGCCCTTAATTTTGGTCAGTACCCCTATGGTGGGTACGTCCCTAACCGCCCACCTCTAATGAGGAGATTGATCCCCGAAGAGGGTGACCTCGAGTACGCTAACTTCATTGCTGACCCTCAAAAGTACTTCCTCTGGGCATTGCCTAGTGTGCTACAATCCACTAAATTTATGGCCGTGGTTGACACGCTCTCCACTCATTCTCCCGACGAGGAGTACCTCGGGGAGCGGCAACAGCCGTCGATTTGGTCGGGTGATGCCGAGATCGTGGAGGCGTTTTACGGGTTCTCCGCCGAGGTAAGACGAATAGAAAAGGAGATTGAGAAGAGGAACAGCGATCCAGGCCTTAGAAATAGGTGTGGAGCTGGGGTGTTACCTTATGAGCTACTTGCACCTAGCTCGGAACCGGGTGTAACATGTAGAGGTGTGCCAAATAGTGTGTCAATATGAGCCAAGAGTAGTGATCTCTTAGGTGATCACATCGTCATATATATATATATATATATATATATATATATGTAGCTAGTTAGTTAGTTAGTTAATTTCCCATACGTAGAATAGAATTAATCTTGAGGGGAGAAGTTTATATAATAAATTAGTCCCTCCTCGGTTAACGTAGGCTTTGTATATGGTATAGAGTTCATGGACAATTGGACATAATGTACGTTAGTGTTGAAACATATTGGAAAAATTAAAATATTTTACTGTCAGCTATTTTAGCACTACTCCTCTTGCTCTATTTTATTTCTTACTTTGCTACTTTCTCCTTCTTTTCTCTTTTCTTTTCCCATTTTCTTTACAATATTGTTCCAAATTAATCAACCCATCGAACAAGTTGAAAAGACCATGCTTATATTTATGCTAGTGGTCTGATATTACTCAAGAAATGTTACACACAAAGTCCCAACTCTCAGGAGTACTGTTAAGTGGTGTGAGATTCACTCACGTGAGTGTCACGCCAATTAACTTCTGGCTACGAAAGATATTTATATCATGATGGTAATAAAACTAATAAGCTTGTGTTCAAAAAAGATAAAATAAAATAAAACTAATAAGCAACAGTTAAAATGCCAGAGGAGGCCACCGTGAGCTGGCCAGTGTATGACCATTATACTATTTTTTTTTTTTTTTTAAATTTTGTCTTTCACGGTTTGTTGGAATTTTGACTTAAATATACATATTCGTGAGACTTCTAAGCACAGATCAAGTAACAATATATCATAAGTCAATTGAGGCTAGTTCGTAAGAGTTCGAATATTAATTAAGTTAATTTATGTATTAATTTTAAAATTATTTTTTTTAAAAAAAATAATGACATATTAAACTAGACCTGCACCTAGAGATGAAAATTCGGGCCGTCTGACTGGGCCTTGAATTTTTTATGAATTTTTTATATTAAGGTCTGATCCTAAACTAATTTTTTATTAAAAATTATTAGGTTTTTAAGAGTTTTATCCTTAAAAAAGGAAAAAAAAATTACAAACATATGGTCATCTTATATAATTCTCTTGCCATACCGCGCATGCAGTTGTCATTTTTGTAAAGAATGTGAAGATATACGGTAGTAATATTTATGAAATAAAAATCTTACTTGATAGTTGAATGATACATTGGCGCATTGGTTTGCCTTCATTGCTGTTATCTTTAATGCCTGGGTTTGAAATTTGAACCACCTTTTTCTCCTTTTTCATTTTTTTTCTTCTATTTCTTTACAATAAATCTTGCTTTTTTTAAATTAAAAAAAAACTACTTTTCCTTTTAGTCTTTTCTGGTTCATTTTCTAATTGTTTTTCATTTTTTTTTCAACTCTATATTTTTTAATTAATCTTGCTCCTTTTTTTCAAACCTTTTTTTTCTTTTATTTTTTTTTCCTACTAAATTCTAGTTTCACTAACCGTCAACCAATTTGTTCACTACTAGCAAATTTGTTACTGATTACTAGTTATTCTAGTTACCTAGTTACTGACTATAAGACTAATTACCATTCTGGTTATCACTAGCGAATTTGTTACTAGTTATTAGTTAATAGTTACTCTAGTTACCCAGTTACTTATTATAAGATTAGTTACCATGGGCATGATTACTTTACATATCCTTATAGGTAATCTCAAAGTTAGAGTTTCAAAGTATAATAAGTGACCAATCTAATTACTACTAGCTAAATTGATACTAGTTATTTTAACGAGTCCATATGAAACTATAACTATTACTAATTAATATTCTGGTTACGAGTTACAAGACAAGTTGCTGGTTATCATATACCAATTTAATTACTAGTAACTAATAACTTAGTAACCAATTTGTTTACTAGTTACTCTAATTACTAATAACTAATCTATTTCAGTTACCAAATACAAGACTAGTTTCTAGTTTCTAGATTGGTTATTGGTAACTTAGTTATTAGTTATTAGATAAAAATTTGGGTACTGATTACTAAATAGAGCTGTCAGAATAGGTGGGTTGGGTTGAGAAAAGGGCCTAACTAGGCCCTATGGCCCAAAGGCTTGCCCAAAAGTAGGCTGAGGCGGGCTAGGCTGTATGTTGGCCTTTTTTTAAGGAAAAAAAAATTAAAATTTTTATGAATTTTAATAATTTAAAAATAAACAATATATATATATATATATATATATATATATATATATATATATTACATATGATAAAACTTTTATCACAAATAATTTTACAAATTTTATGATAAAAATTTAAAAATAATATATAACTTAAGCTGATGAAAAAAAATAAATTTAAAAAAAAAATTCAATTTTGTTGATAAAATTTTTGTCTACTTCATCATCATTAATTCATTAATCATGATTCATCATTGTCATTCGTACACAAGTTATTGAAAATTTTGGACAATTCTTTATTGTGAATAGTAAATTGATTTCGTTTCGCTGTTTATTCTCAATCTTGAACATATGTTAGTATCTCAATCATTTCAGGATTCAACGAAGTCCTTTAATCATCTAATATTGTCCCAGTAGTGCCAAAAGCAAACTTCAAAGAAACTATGAATACTAGAATAATTAAGATATCACGTGCTAATTGTGAAAGTACCGGGAATTTTCCTTGACGCTTTTGCCATTATTCCATAACTTTGAAGTTTTCATCTTCACAATCGATATAAGAGTCTAACTTAAGATACTGGTTAAGCTCTAAGGATTGCAGTAGATTTGTTGAAGTTGGTAATGTATCTAATAGTTGACTTGAACTTGATGATGATGATGAGCCACGCCCATACCCTTGAATATAGGGTCAGATAGACTTTTTCTTTGATCGTTCTTCAGTTTGTTATGGGATTTCTTATTGACTCATATTCGTACGGGTAAGCTTAGCCTCATATATACTAAACAGTTCAAAAAACTTATCATGAGCGTTAGTATATTTAAGTGTAAAATATAACTTTAAAGCATCACCAATGTGACCAATAATAGTAGAAAGACTATTTAACTTAGCTCTAGGATCTAAAATAAAAGCAAAAAATAATAACAAAAAAAAATTTAGACCGATATTTCAAATAAACTTCTTGCATTTTAATTATCATAGGTCCAAAATTGGGTCATATTTTTCTTTAGAAAATATTAACGCAATAAAAAATATACGATGTAAAATAATTAGAGAAATACGATAATAAACTCTAGATAAAACAATGGTAGCATCATGAAAAATTTTTAAAAATTGTACAAATTTCTCAAAAATAAACCAGTCTTCATCTTTCAAATTTAGTGTACCGGTTTTTGAATTGTAAAATACAATCATAGTATTTTTATACACTATTATATTTTTTAACATCAAATAGATAGAATTCCAACTTATTGACATGTCAAGTTGTAATTTTCCTGGAGCTAACCCCACGACTTTGCAATATTTTTTATATTCGGCCATACGAGGATTAGAAACATAAATGTAAGCAATAACATTTCGTATATTTTCAATGTATATAGATAGTATTTCCATTTTCGATTTGACGATGAAGTTGATTATATAGCATGTAACGTTGATGTAATAAAAATCCTCTTGTGTATGAGCTTACCTAGTTTTAAAGTAATTTTATAGTCTTTGTATTGGGGGTAGTGTTATCGAAAGTGATAGAAATAAAGTGATTTATTATGCCGTATTCTTCTATAACATTTAATATTCTTCTACAGATAATTTCAGTAGTATGTCTTTGATCAACTACTTTAAAACTAATTATTCTTTTTTGCAATATCCATTTTTCATCACAATAATGTGCAACTATACTTATATAATCTTGTTTAGAATTAGCACCCTAAATATCAGATATCAATGCAATATAAAAATTTAATGCAAGCATTTCAAATATTAATTTAGTATATGTATTTTTATAAACTTCAAGCAAATTACTTCTAGTAGTATTTCTAGAAACCTTTTTAAAGTTTGGATAATAAGATTGTCTAATATGTTTGTCATATTCATTGAGTTTTTTCAAGCACTTGGATAATAAAAAGCTAGGCGACACGTATTCACTTTATAAATTTGACTGTGTTTATATGGGCAGTTACAAATACTGTAGCCAATTATTATCCATTAGATAAAAAATAGTAACTCAAATGTAAATATGTAATAGATGGGTAATATGGTAATTTCACCTCACTAGTACGACATTGCATTGAGGGTATATCTGCACATATAGTATGTGTTAACTAGATCAAGTTAATTAAAGTGTTAATTAACTTCACAGAAAATATATGACATTCAGTCTAAAAGTGTAATATTGGGTCTATAGTGGAGTATCCCAATATTAATAGACAAAGTCCAGCCATAATTAAGAGTTAATTATGATTATGGGTAGTTTGTCTACTAGAACTTAGACTATTTTGATCCATAGGGTCCCCTATCTAGCTCACACATAGTCCAATACTAATTGAATGGTCAGTTGATCTGAATAAACTTATTAGGGTTTATATCACTCCAATACTTAAGAGAAAAGTGCTCCTAAGTATCTGTAGAGTAGCCACACACCTACTACATGAAGAGAGTATGTAGAGTAGCCCCTGAAGAGTAGCCACACACCTATTACATGAAGATAAAAGTTCTTCTAAGCCTCTGTAGTGCTTAGTGTGAAATAAAGAGAAGAAGAGAGTATGAGAGAATTGAGCTACCGCGGGAGAAATCCCGAGCTCATTCATGGCTACCGAGAAAGAGATACCCATGACCGTAGACGTGCAATCAAGGAGAAGGAAGAGCATCTTTCAGATTGTCTGCTCATCTCTCATTAGGAATCAAGAAGATACCCACATACAAGATCATTCAACGAGCTCTAGAGAATAGACATGAAGGCTCAATAGTTATGAAGTACTTCCAAGTTATATCTAAACCAAGATCCATAAATTGATTTATGTTAGATCAACGATCCTACCTTTGTTTTGTAAATTTTCAAGAAAAATTTTAAAATACCTATTCCAGTACATTCTTGAATTGTTTACAAAACTGCAGAAATTATTTTTGATAAAATCATTTTTCAAAATTTATTTTTCGAAATTTCCAGCAATTGGTACCAAAGCAAAGGTTTTCGATGATCTAGCTATCTTGTTCATGTTAATTCCCTTTCGATTGATAATCTTTGATTTCTATGATAATCTCTGTAGTTATGTTTGGTCTTATTCATGTTTATGAGTATGCTTTATTATGTATGATGTCTGATTAATTTAATGAGTTTAAATGATAATCAATTAGACACTACTATGAGTTTATGATCATGCATTTTTCGTTTTTAATTATGATTCTAGCATGTACTTAATTTTCTATGTATTTATGTCTTAGGTTTCTGATAAACTTGTACGTAGAAAGTAGTTTGATCTTTAATTGTGTTTCAGTTTTTGAGAAAAACTATTTCACAATTAACTTATGGCTTTTTCGGATTTCGAAACGGTACGAAGTGGTGCACGCTAAGGGTTATGCACGTTGCTCATATGGCCATGTGGGAGTAGCCCCGCATACTAGCCACACGGGTGGCACCCTATGCGCTGGCTGCATGGGCATTGTCCCGCTCTCATGGCCGCACGAGTGGTATCCCTTGTGCTAGTCGCACGGGTGTTGCTCCGCTTCCATAGCCAGACAGGTGGCACCCCGTGCATTAGTCGGATGGGTTTTGCCCTGCTCCCGTGAGCTTCATGCTGCTCTGGTGGTTGTGCGGACTTCGCCTCACTTTGATGAGCCGCATGCCATCTTGAATGGTGGTTGCATGGGTATTTCGCGAGCATGTGGATGCATGAGATTTGTCTTATGCGTAGCCATACAGGTGCCATCTTGCATGGTGGCTGCATGGGCATTTCGCGAGCATGCGGACGCATAGGATTTGTCCTATACGTGGCTATGCAGTGCTGTCTTGCATGATAGTTACATGGGCACTTCGCGAGCATGTGGATGCATGGGATTTATCCTATGCATGGCCGTGTGGTACTCTGAGGCCATCGTCTTGTCGGCAGATCCTGTTCTATCCCGTTCCAGCGTTCCGATCGGTATCCTGATACCGTTGATGTCAGATTATCTATTTTAGATAATTTTCTATTTTAAAATTTCCTTATATGAATTTTAAATTAGAGATAATTTAGGAAATTTGAATTAGTTTCCTTATCTGATTTTTGAAATTCAAATTTGGTAACTAATCTGATAGGATAAGATTCTATCAAAAAATCCTATATTCTATAATTTAAAATTTAAATATTTGAATTTAAATTAAGGATAAGATCTTTAGTTTACTAAAAGATTTAAATTAATGATAAGATCCTCAATTTAAATAAATTTAAATTAAGCATAAGACCAGTAATTTAAATAAATTCAAATCAAGGATAAGATCAATTGATTTAAGGAAATTTAAATAACTATTTAAATGTGATCAAGATTATATATTTAAGTGAATTTAATTTCCAATTTAAATAAAGATAAGATCCAAAAATTTAAGGAAATCAAATCCTATTAGTTATCATTATCAGATAATGATTATTTAAATTAAATATATGATAATTAATTTAAATAAATAGGAGATTATTAATTAGATATTATGTGATAATATTTAAACTTTTCAAATTCAAATTTTGGTTAGGTATTTCCTAAACTATTTAAGTGATAATTAGTTANAATTTAAAGATATTCTAAGAGATTTAAATAATTAAATCTTCTATTATTTGAATTTCAAATTTATGAAGATTTCAAATTAAAATTAGAAAGATTATCTTATCTTTCCAAATCTATTTGAATTTGAATTTAAATTTAAAGTTAGTAGTTTATTTTAATGAGATTTAAATGGATAATTAGAAATTATGAGATAATTTCAAATTTGGCTAAATTTTGAACTTTCTGTTTACTTTTAACGTGATTAAAATGATGATTAGATATTATAAGATAAATCTAAATTTAAATTTTTGTGATTGGATAATATTACTATATTGATTATTTGATAATTAATTTATAATTTGAAATTCAAATATTGAATTTAAATCAAGATAATCTAGAAAATTTAAAAAGATTAAAATTTCAAAAGATTATCTATATCAATTATCTAATAATTAATTTAAAGATTTGAAATTCAAATGTTAAATTTAAATCTGGAAATAATATGACAGATTGATCTGATTAAATCTTTTAGATAATCAATATTAATTATGTGAAAATTAATTTGAGATTTGAAATTTACAAGTTAAATTTAAATCAATAGATATTTGTAGAGATTTAATTTAATTAAATCATCTACATATCTAATTTAAATCTTACGAAGATTTTAATTTGTAAATATCTACATTATCCGATCTAAATTTACATAGAAAGTTTACATTTTATTTTAATGACATTAAAATAATGATTTGAAAATTATGAGATAATTTTGAATTTGAAAATTCAATAAATGGGAAATATTTTAATTATGAGATAATTGAATTTATAATTCAAAATTTAAATTCAAAAATTGAATTTGAATTTTGAAATATTCAAGGAGATTTAATTTGAATTAAATCTTTTAATTAAATAAATTAGATTTTGTGAAAATCTTAATTATTTAAACTTGAATATTATCTCTCATAGCTGTTATTTAATAATATCTTTTAAGAAAAGATTGTTTAATTATTAAATAATAATAAATACTAGAATGATTGATAATCATTAAATTTTCTATTTTATTAAATTCTATCAATACTTGATTATTATATGAATAATGATGCATGCATATTCTATATAGAGTATTTAATCACATGATCTTAGTAACATGTTATATGGGATAGTGGAGCTACTTACATATAAAATATGAGCATGCTTACAAAATTGATTTTAGGTTAATAAGTAAGTTAGATAACTGGGTAAAATTATTAAATTCCTAATTATAAAATATTGAGTGGAAGAAGGTATGAGATACATACGGTCTCCATTGTTAGTCATTATGTACTAGGATGGGCCTCACCTCAGAATCTTGATAAACTTTTGTAAGAGGGTTTTCATTCGGATAGTACTGGAAATGAATTTCTTATGATAAGATATTAAGTAAACTATGCGAGGCCGATCATCTATAGGAGACGTTCTTATTTAGAAAGTTTAATTATTTAAATAATAGTTACACACTCAACTCGAAATACTGATATCCTTCTGCAGGTGTTCTTGTTAGTATAGTAGAGGACTAAATTGAATGATTGTTAGAAATATGAGATATGAGATATTTGTCTTATTTTCTAAATGAAATTGTTTCAATTTGACTTGTTAATTGCATGAATTTCTATAGGAGGCTTGTAATTAATAGAAAGTTGAACTACTATGAATATTAGTGATAGTCTTAGAGATACTGCATTTGCATATTGTAGATTTAGTTTATATTATGTTAATTATTCGAAATATTTGTTGCATGATGCTTGCTATTATATGGATTATTTATTTTTGTTCAAGTAGATATGTCTTTAATTCTTTTACCCACTGTACTCACACATACATAATTTGTATGATTAAACTATATTGTCTGGATTAATATAACCTAGATTTAATACTTATGGCTGATAAGTTATTAAGTTTTTACTTTTATATATTCGTCTACATTCATTAGTGAGACTAGTGAAGAAGAATAAAACATATATGTAATGGGAGAATTCCTAGATAATTCATTGATACATATTGACAAATGATGTCCAATATGTTACTGCATGAAATTCAAGTCATTCGAACCATTACAATATTATGCTAGATCTTGATAAGATATCTAATGAACATCTTCACCAAGCTAAAATAACTAATAGTGAATTTTCTAATCTCTAACTAAAAGGAAAATTTTTTTTATATAGCACTAAAAGATATTGAAAGAAAATTGTTAAGGATACCTATATAATACTTGATTGGAAGGTAATAATAATTTATTGTTCATTAACTTATTTTAGTGGATGACTTAATGAATCTTGGATAGGATTCAAGAAGCATTAACCATGTTTGTATGTTTGTTGCAAAGGGTTCCATAGAAACTAAAGGGTTCAATGAAGGCAAGTTCACTAAGAGTAAGGACTACAATAGCTGTAGTGTCTGTACATAAAATGAAAAATATTTAAATTCATATTTGATGAATTTATGAATTAGGATACTAAAAATTGTCAAGCATTTAAGAAAAATTTGATTTTGTTTCATATTTGATGAAATAATATTATTCTGTTTATCTTAACGACAAAGATTCCATATAAAAGAATAATATTCTTAATTGTACAAAATGACATTTTTTAGCCTATATTATTCTCATTATATGATACTAATAATGATGAGATTGAACATGATAAATCTAATCATAAGAAAGTGAGTAAGTACCAAGAATAAAATATATTTATACTTCGGTTAAATTAATCTAAATATCATCCAAAAATTGGTTAAGAATAGGCATCTAAACTTATTAGAAGCTATATATTTACCAATTTGTGAATCCTATCTAGAAGGTAAAATAACTAAAAGGTCCTTTGTTAGAAAATACTTAAGAGTACAAGAATGTTTAAAAATAATACATATTATTGTCTGCAGGCCTATGAGCAATCAAGCCCGATGAGGTTTTGAATATTTTATTATGAATAATTATTCAAAATTTTATAATTTTTTCCTAATATTACTACTAATTGAATTCTTTCGAAAAGTTTAAAGAATCAAAAGCGTAAACCAAAAAAGAAATTAGAAAAAGTAAAAAGACTCATCGATTAGATTGAAACGTTGAATACCTCCAGACAGAATTCTTAAGAATATCTTACAGACAATAAAAACTTTTGGATATGATTTAATTATTATTCAATTGTTCATTATTACAATATTTTTTGGGATACATCTTGGAGACGGTGATATACCTACTAACAGAATTCTATCTAAGTCAATACCTAAAACACTATTTTGAAATGTGGAAAGGACATAAGGATAGTTTATGTCTTATCCATATTTATGGTTATCCAGTATACATGTTGAAAGAAAAAATGTCTAAGTGAGAATAACAATCTGAATTATATCTATTTATAGGAAACCTAAAAGAAATAGAAAAGTATTATTTTGTAGTACTGAAGTAAGAAAGTATTTGTTAGAATAAATGTCTCTTACTTGAGAGAAAACTATATGAAGTATTTAACCCCAAAGTAAGTTATCTCTTAAAGAAATAACTGATGATGTAATTTGCCTGTCTATAAAAGATAGAATAGAAGTTATTTCTTAAGGAAATAACTGATGATGTAATTAGCCTATCTATGAAAGATAGAATAGAGTAAGCACTTACGAAGAATAAATTACTGGAAAATCAACATATATCGAACTGTCATTATAGTGGGAGGATTGTGAGACAATCTTATAGGTGTTTGGGAATAGGAGAGTCCTATAACCTAGAATCTGATTACTTTATCTACAAAGAGACAATAGATGATGCTGGTATAGATCTCTGGCAAAAGGCAATAGAATCCACATTAGAGTCTATGTACTCTAAAAAAATCTGGGATCTTATAAATCTACATGGAGGGGTAAAACCTTTTAGGTCTAACTTAGTCTATAAGAGGAAAAAGAGGAATAAAAGGGAAAGTAAAGACTTTCAAGATAAGTTAATTGAGAAAATAATTATATATAGAAAGAATGTCTATTCTATTGTTATGATCAAGTCTATTGATATATTATTTTCTATAATCGTATCTCTTGATTATGAGATATAGCAAATAGGTGTCAAGATAGCTTTCTGAATAGTAATCTTGATGGCTGTATCTAAAAGGTACAACCGAGGGATTCATTAAAAAAGGCCAAGAAAGCAAAGTTTGTGAAACTTTAGATATCTAATTTATAGACTTAAGTATTTGTCTAAAATTTATCGATTTGATCGATATATAGACGAATATTTTATCTATAAAAGATTTAGGCAGCAAAGTGATTTTTCCAATTTATATATATTGATGATATACTAATCATTGGGAATGATATAGGATAACAATCATCAATAAGAATTTTGTTAGTATAATAGCATGATATTTATTATGTTATTGGAATAATAAGTTGTTACTAATCCAATCCAGAACTTGAATATAGAGTTATAGTCAAGTGTATCCTTAAGTATCTTTAGAGAAATAGGAACAATATATTTGTCTATTCTAGAAAAAGATCTGACTTATGTAAGATATATTAATTCAGACACTCGATCTAAAAATATACTCCAGAGGATCAATTTTTTGTTATATGTTAACCTTAGTAGGGAGAAGAAGAACCTTACTGATCTTTTTACTAAATCTTTAGTAATTAAAGTATTTGAGGATCACCTAGAAGGAATAAGACTAAGTAATATATTACAACTACTTTAAAGAGTAAGTGGGAGATCGTTGGAAATATACCCTAGAAAGCAGTCTCTTTGTTTGAGATTTTAGACAATGTTTATTGGATTTAAGTGTTATCTATTTGCTGTTAATAAATTCCATATTATGTTCCAATTATATACATGTGATGTTTATGTTTTCTATTATGCAAATGTCTAAAAGTTTCCGTGATTATAAAGAATTATTCGTGTGAAGTATTCATATGTAGGAGACTAAATTCCTTATTTCATTATGTTAAAATTAAAACTTCACATTCTGCAAATAAAGATAGAATATTTTATTTTGTCATAGAATGTAGTGTTTTCTATTTTCATGGAATTGATGAAGTATCTAATCATCGAAGTGTCCGACTTCAAATAGAAACACTAGTGCGTTATAAAAAAGTTATAAATGCATTGAATTAGACCAAGTGAAAATAGAATTTGAGGTTAAGTATCGTAACTCAATATTTTATCTTTCACTAATTTAGCACTATTACAAGATTACTTTAATCCTAATGACTGTCTAACTTGCTTTCATGAGTTTTGTCTTTTTGACTTACTAAAGGTTTTATTCTCGATTATATGGTTTGAACTCCGATATCTTGGAAGGTAAGATTTGTGAATTGACAAGAACGCCCTTCATGATTTAGACACTATGTATATATAATGTCACTTTGAATTTTTTCAAAGACTTGGATGATAAAAAACCTGGTGCTAGGTATTCACTTTGTGAATTTGACCATATTTGTATGGGCAGTTACAAATATCGTAGTAAATTATTATCCATTAGATGAAAAATAATAACTCAAAGGTAATTATGTACTAGAAGAGTAATACGATAATTTCACCTCACTAGTACAACATTACATTAGAGGTATATTTATAGGTATAGTATTAAAGTATTAATTAGTTTCACAGAAAATATATGACATTTAGTCTAAGAATGTAATATTGGGCTTATAATAGAGTGCCCCAATATTAATGGACAGGACCTAGTTATAATTAAGAATGTGGGTAGTTAGCCCGTTGGAACTTAAACTATTTAGATCTGTAAGATCCCTTGTCTAGCTCACATATAGCTTAATACTAATCGAGTGGTCAGTTGAGTTGAATAAGCTCATTATGGTTTTTATCACTCTAATACTTAAGAGAAAAGTGCTCCTAAGCCTTTGTAGAGTAGCCACATACCTACTACATGCACAGTAACTTTGCTTAGTATGAAACAAAGAGAAAATGAGAGAGTAAGAGAACCATGTTACCATGAAAGAAATCCCGAGCTCGTTCATTTCCACCGAGGAAGAGATACCTACGACCGTAGACATGCAATCAAGGAGAAAGAAGACCGTCTTTCGGATCGTCCGCTCATTTCTCGTTGGGAATCAAGAAAATACCCACACACTAAATCATTCAGCAGGTTCTAGAGAATAGATGAGAAGACTTAATGATTATGAAGTGCTTTCAAGTTTTATCTAAACTAAGATCCATGAATTGATTTATGTTAGATCAATAATCCTACCTTTACTTTGTAAAGTTTCAAGAAAAATTTTAAAATTCCTATTCCACTACATTCTTAAATTATTTACAAAACCGCGGAAATAATTTTCGGTAAAATTGTTTTTTTGAAATTTACTTTTACGACTTTCTAGCACTTAATATTTGGCAAAATATTTTTTATTGTGGTTTTGAGGTGGGTGGTACGGCTAGATGGTTTAGCAGAAAATAGCTTCTTGTAATATTTATACTGTCATTTTCGTTTTGTTGTTATTGCCATGATCTTGATATTCCATATTGAAATAGTTCCATATATTAGAAGTTGTCTTCACACGTTTTAATTTTGAGGTTGTGCTTACACTAGGAGAATAAATATCCTGAAATTGTGAATGATTCCCACTGGCATGTAGATTACTTTGCATTTTAGGGACTTGGTCACCCTTCCATTATGCAGATTTGTTCTTCTTCCTCATCAACATCCATCTCTAAATTAATAAAAAAATTCTTTGACATATCCATATCCTACATTAACTAAATTTAGTTAGAATAAAAATTAACAATTTAACATTAAATATATTGCTACATTAATTAATTTAAATTACAATAAAAATTAACATATTACCATTTTACTACATTAACTCATTTTAAATTTAATTAAAATGAAAATTAACAATTTAACATTAAACATATTTCTGCATTAATTAATTTAAATTACAATGAGAATTAATATATTACAATTTCACTACATTGATTAATTTTAAATTTAATTAAAATAAAAATTAACAATTTAACTTTAAACATATTACTATATTAACTAATTTAAATTACAATGAAAATTAACATATTACTATTTTACAGCATTTGCAAATTTTAAATTTATGTAAAATGAAAATTAACAATTTAACTTTAAACATATTACTACATTAACTAATTTAAATTATAATACGAATTAATATATTACTATTTTACTATATTTACTAATTTTAAATTTAATTAAATTGAAAATTAAGAATTTAACACTAAACATATTTTGACATTAACTAATTTAAATTACAATGATAATTAACATATTACTATTTTACTACATTGACTAATTTTAAATTTAAGTTGAATGAAAATTAACAATTTGACTTTAAACATATTACTACATTAACTAATTTAAATTACAATTATAATTAATATATTACTACAATAATTAATTTTAAATTTTAATTAGAATGAAAATTAACATTAAACATAAAACATTTCAATAAACTAATTGAAATTTAAAAGATAAGTGTGATACATTAAACTTTTAAAAAATTTAGAAATTAAAATTACATTGAATTAAGATTCGAGTAGTCTTAGGACTTGGATTTTAGTTGGATACTTGGATGTTGGAACTTGGAAGAATTGAAGCGTAAAAATAGAAGTAGAGAATATAACTATAAATTATAATTTTGTAATTTTTAATATTATATAGTTAATTAGAGAAATGTAATGCATCTAACTCAGGTTCAAATATTTAACAAAAGCTAGTTCAATTCATTTCAAAAGAAATAAGATGCTAAATCTCTAAAACCATTAATCAAAGACATCCACAAAATCCCCTCTCTTAAGCATTTCATTAAATACCTCAACCACATTAATAATGGTGCAGTAAACAGCGTGGTGAACACCATTAAGTAGTGAAATCAACAACGATCTACATAAGTCATAATTCTAGTCTAGTGTAGTAAATAGTGAACAACCATTCATTCGAGATTACATGAATCTAAAAGTGAACAACCATTCATTCGATATTATACGAATCTAATGGAAGTAAATCATATATATACACAAATTTCATTTTACAATAAACCATTTCAATATCGTAGAATACATTCTATAATTTTATGGGACTAGTCTTACTGTTATAGATACATTTCAAACTTCAACATAAGAAAGAAGATACATCATTTCCACTCAAAGAATGACCTAGTTTCCAGAGCTTGATATGAAGATTCCCTGCGAATGATAGAATTATTAACTAAAAGCTTTAGTTGCACAACCCGTATTAGACATTTAATATAAACATTGAAATTACTCTTTTAAACCATTGATGCTTTAAGAATTGCAATTAAAGCAGGCATATAAATATATTATTTTCTCTAGTAATAACAAAATATATACTGCAATTATGTTTATTGTAATACAGGATGAACGATATTAGTTGAAAAAGTGGTTACTTATCATTATGGATTGTAAAAGACATTAAGGCTGCTCTAAAAGCACAAACACAATTCAAGAGGAAACACAAAAATTACAAAACGATACAAGAAAGAACAACATCCATTTCGAACAAAAATTTACAATACCACAGCCAAAACAACTTGCAATTTCCACAAAAAAAAAAAAAAAAAAAAAAACAGAAAAGAAGGAACATTACTTACCAATTTGGTTACCGTGTGCCATTACTACATCATTCGAAATTATAAACAAGGCCAAAAGTTCGCAGGGTATTGGGTATCCTTCTCTCCTCAGCCACCTCATCTTCTACATGACCATAGTTCGGACCCTGAGATGCCTCAATGGATTTGAATACCAGGGGTGGTGCCATAATCTCATACTAGAACTCGCCATCGAGAAGCTCAGGATAATAAAGCTGAGAATCGTCATCTTCAATGGAGGGATAACCTTGTCAATGGCAGAGAAAAATAAAAACGACCATTACATACTTATGGATTTCACGTTTGAGAGAGAGAAAGAGAAGAAGAAAGGGGAAAGTTACAGGACCCGTGTGTTTAATTAAATCGTATTTTTCTAAAAAACACCGTATGAAGTTTTTTAAAATGGGAGTATTTTCTTAAAATTCTGTGTATTCCATTATTTTCTTTTCAATTCTTTATAAAATGGACCCACCAAGATGGGTGGCTCTGCCCTTAGGTGGCCGACCCTTTTGGCATAACCCATTTTTCTACCTCTACCTCAGAATTCTTGGGCATTTGTTCATCTCAACTCAGTTTTAGAGCTAAGGTATTCATTAGCACTTTGAAATAATTACCCCCGACTACTGAATTTCATACTTAGGCTGTTGCTTTATTTATGCTCTAAGCTATTTCCATTTTCCACTAGTCGTTAAGTAGCTTCTGTGGCTTTTTCAACTAGCTATATATTGACTCGTTTTTCTTTTTCTTTTTTGGGCGGATATGTATATAAAAATTTCAAGAAAGCCAAACATTACTAACCACTAGCATATTTATTTTGCGCTTTCTGCATAAAAGTGTTGATGATTGAGAAGTTAATGAAATAAAGTTTAAATTCTACATGATGATTTATTATTTCTGCTTATTATTTGATGTTGCTACTGTAAAAAGCCAAGCACCAATTAGTGATGTTTTATATATAATAAACCTTTTTTTTTCCTTCCCCGAGAGGATTTATGGTATATTTTGATAAATGAATTAACAAGGCGATGTCACATCCTTTTCTAGACATTCTTTGTCACCTTTATTTGGTCATGTGGTGCCAAGGAAAGTTAGGACTATAGTATATTCTTACATGGTTGTTCAAGCGAAAAACAATTGTCCTTCGGTTGTTGGTGCTTAAAAAGGTTTTTGTTTGTATAACTGTGGAAAAATGAGATTAGAAAAAATAATAATAAAAATAAAAAAAGGTTGGTGGTTAAATTATTGCATGCAAAGTTAGTTTCACATGGAAAACGGCAAAACAAAAAATCTTCAACAACTTTAATCGAAACTTTCCAAGTCGTGCAATTTAAAGCCACTTGACAATTTGGAACTATGGTGCTTCGCATGGTATCTATTTAATTTATTAATGTAGTGATACAAAAAGGAAATAAAATTCATATTGTTTCTCTAACTGTTGTCACAGAAGCACTCTCACAAACTATCAATATACATACTATCCTTAACGTCCAAGGAATAAAATGAGGGAAGATAATAACCAAAAAAATAAATAAATTTAACATAATTCAACCAGTATAAGCATTTATGACTCACTTTTGCTAAATATCTCAAATGTGAGTGAGTTCATAGATTTATTCCTCACTTACTATAAGACTACCCTACAATTCATCCCTATAGTAATATTTGATTTATTGCACCATGAATTAGAATTTAGAATCTAACTCATACGAGAAACACATATAATCAGTAAAACGACCTAAATATAAAATGACTCTAAGACCATCTCCAATGTGAATATTATTTCTAATGTTTATTTTGACATAAAAATAGCAAAATAGTAAATTTGAGGCTAAATTTTAATTTTTACACCGATGCAAAATGCTTTTTTTTTAAATAAAATTTTTAATATTTAATAGTTAATAATTAATATGTTAATTTGTGATTAGTTAATTATTAAAAAATGTATTTGAAATTAATGAAGTATTGAAAACTATGGATTCTAACCTATAAAAATTATAACATTATAATATATCTGATGCTATATCTGAAAATAAATATAGTATATGTTAAATTTAATGCCATAAATAATATTGAATTGGAAGAGGACTTTTTGTTATGTACTAAACTACAGTATTAGCACGTTAATTAAAATAGCATTTTGTAATATAGATGCTCTAAATTTAGTGAAACCTGACTAGTATAGTATTCCTATAAGACTTTAATAAAGATAAGGACTGACTTAATTCAACCTACTTTATCGAAAAAATTAACAAAAAAGCTACATGCTCCTTTTTTTGTTTCCTGAAAAAAGATAAAGATCTAAACTAGTATGTACAAGGAGTTATATTTGTGGGATTATAATATTTTCTATCAGATATCTTAAAACCCATTTCACTGCTTCCAATGAGCCTCTTTTAGGATTAGCCATGAACTTACTAATAAGACTTGCTGCATAGCTCAAATCTGGCCGTGTACAGACCATGGAGTACATCAAACTCCCGACGACATTTACATATGGAACTATCTCCATATAAGCTTTCTCATCATCTGTAGTAGGAGAATGCTGCGAAAGAACTTAAAATGTAAAGCTAGAGGAGTCAAAACAACTTTAGCATCTGCCAGACTGAACTTGTCAGGTACTTTCTGAATATAACTTTCTTTGTCAAGTACTTTCTGAATATAACTTTCTTGAGAGATAAACATGATGTAGCAGTCCACAACCAAATTCATGATCCAAAGTTAAGTCCTAAAATTCTAAAACCCAATCTAATGAACATTTTATTAGTTGGTAGAATGCTTTTGTGTGTTAGGTATTATAGACTTATTTATTTAAAATATATTTGATTATTTAGCTTGTTTATTTGAAGTATGTTAGGTGAACAATTTATTTATTTGAAGTATGTTAGGTGAACAATTTAAATATGTTTGGTTGGTAAGTGCTAGGTGTATGGTTGTAAGTTTTTTAGAATTATTTTATTGGATGGTTTAGATCCTAAACTTGTATAAATTGCCTTCATTGGCAAGAGTTTTAATCATCCAATCTTCAATCAAATCTTAGTTTTTTCTTCTAAATTCTCTTTGAGAATTTTGTTTATTTCTTTTCTCATTGTGAGAATGCAAGTTAGAGTGAAATCTAGCGACCCCCTACGTCAATTGGTACTAGAGTTTACATCTATATCAGACAGAGCTTTCCTGTTACTGTCACCTCACACTATTTCTATCAAAAAAAAAAAGTCTCCTTATTTCATCATCACTTTCGTTATCTAATCCTTATCATCACCTTCCTACAACAATTATTTACCATATATACACATATAACCCTTCCATATACTATCTTTGTTTCCAAAAAAAAAAGGCGTATATCAAGGTTTCCTCCTCAGAGAACTTGCTTCATTTCTTTAAGGTAATATATACATTTTTGTAAGCTTTTTTTTATTTATTATTATTTAGATTTTTGAGAGTTCTATTTTTCTTTACTTTTAAGATTTTGTACTATTTTCTTTCCTATAAAAGCGGAAAAAAAGTAAAAAAAAATGTAATTCTATTTTTCTTTACTTTTAAAAGTTTGTACTATTTTCTTTCCTATAAAAGCAAAAAAAAAAAAAGTAAAAAGTTAAAAAAAAAAGATGTTGAACGGAGAGTCTAGTCAACAAAATCTTGATGTGGAAGAATTCGCAACAAAGGATTCTGTGGGTGCACTTGATAGAAGATTACAGAATCTAGAGACAATACTTACGAATTTGACTCAACACTTTCTTAGGGGACGAAACAACAATTATGAGCAACGAAGACATGACGAAGTTGATCTTCTTGGAAATTTTAGGCAATATCGAAATCAACTTTTCCAAGATGAAGATGATGAAGGACCAGCCACGCCCGAAAACAGCCAAGGACCTCGGCAAAATGACTACCGCATGAAGATCGAGATTCCGCAATTTAATGGTCTATTCGTGATTAAAGAATTCCTTGATTGACTAGCTGAAGTAGAGAAGTTCTTTAAATATTGGGGTACGCAAGAACACATGAAGGTCAAATTGGTGGCTTATCGACTCAAAGGAGGCGCATTAGCTTGGTGGGATCAATTACAATTGACACATATTCGGAAAGGGAGAAACAAAGTTCACACTTGGCGGCGAATGAAATAATTGATGATCGAGCACTTCCTATCTCCAGATTACAAACAAGCACTTTCTAGTCGGTATTAACATTGCCGACAAGCATACCGGACAGTACAAGAATATATAATCGAGTTTCACAAACTGGCTGCCCGAGTCGACATTCGTGAATCTGAAAGTCAAAAGATTTCAAGATTCATTGATGGATTTCGTACAAACATACAAGATGAGCTATTCAAACAATCTCATAATACTTTGTCTAGTGCAATTCAACTCACTTTGAAAATTGAAACTCAACTCAACAAAAGGACAAATCGCAATCCAACAACTGCACAATCCTCTTCACCACCACAAAGATTTGATTTGAGTAAAGTGAAGGCCATGGCAAGACCACACGATGAAGCAATAAGACCAACTCCTTCTCACAACCAACCAACCACTCGACCGCAAAGAGAAGTAGCTAACAACAACACTAACAACCTTTATGCAGTCCTGAGAGGTAATAAATATTATTGTTGTGAACAAACAGCCCACTATTCAAGTCAATGTCGTCAGAACAGACCCATCAATCTAACCACACATGATGACAACGTCAAAAGAGACGAGACGTATTTTGAGAATAAGGAGTACATAGATGAAGTTGAATCTGAGGAAGTCATTTATAGAGATGAAGGTATTTCCTTGGTGATAAGACGATTGATGATATGCAACGACACAACATCTTCAAGACTCGCTGTACAGTTGAACAACGAGTGTGCGATCTTATCATTGATAGTGGGAGTAGCGAGAACATAGTATCAAAGACTATAGTAGATAAGTTATAACTGTCAACCCAACCACATACTGCGCCGTATCGCATTTGCTGGATCAAGGACGTCGGTGAAATAAAGGTGATACAACAATGCCGAGTTCCTTTCTCCATCAGTAAATACAAAGATGAGGTAATATGTGACGTTGTTGATATGGATGCTTGTCATATGTTACTTGGTCGACCGTGGCAATTCGATTTAAACACTATGCATAATGGCAAAGCTAACACATATAGTTTCTACAAGGATAATATGAAGATTACTCTGGCTCCTCTGAAGCTACAAAATAACCAAACAACCCCCACCAGGACCAATCTTCTTTTTGTACCTAAAGAGACATATACTCCTACCAATATTCTTGTACAAGTTTAAACATTATTATCTGAATTTGAAGACATCGTTCCTGAGGAGTTACCCGCTGGCTTACCACCCCTACGAAATATTCAACACTAGATTGATCTTATTCTTGGAGCAAGTCTACCGTACTACCGTATGAGTCCTAAGGAGTATGAGATCCTACAAATATAAGTCCAAGATCTCCTCAAGAAATGGACGATCAGAGAAAGTATGAGCCTTGTGGCTGTACCTGCACTCCTAACACCGAAGAAAGACGGAAGCTGGAGGATGTGCATTGATAGTCGAGCCATCAACAAGATTACGATACGATATCGATTTCCTATCCCACGATTGGATGACATGCTTGATAGATTGGGAGGATCAAAGCTCTTTTCCAAGATTGATTTCGGAGCGGATACCATCAGATTCGTATTCATCTTGGAGATGAATGGAAGACTGCATTCAAAATACATGAAGGACTATACGAGTGGTTAGTTATGCCATTCGGTTTATTCAATGTCTCGAGTACTTTCATGAGGTTAATGAATCAAGTATTCCAACCCTTCATTGGAAGATTTATCGTAGTTTATTTTGATGATATTTTAGTCTATAGTTAGAATGAGAAAGAACATTTACAACACTTAACCGAAGTTTTTAATACACTTCGTAAAAATCAGTTGTATGTCAACCTAAAGAAATGTAGTTTTATGACTGACAGGTTAGTCTTCTTGGGGTTTGTTGTAAGTTCTGACGGAATCAAAGTTGATTAAGATAATGGCCAATACCGAAGACCATGACAGAAGTTCAGAGTTTTCATGGTCTTGCAACGTTCTATAGACGATTTATGAGAAACTTCAGCATTATAGCCACACTGCTCACTGATTATTTGAAGCAAAAGCAATTCCTTTGGACATAAGAAGCAGAACAGAGTTTTGCTGTCTTGAAGGAAAAACTCACAAATGCACTTGTGCTTGTACTTCCTAACTTTGGCAAAATTTTCGAAGTCGACTGTGACGCTTCTGGTGTAGGAGTTGGAGCTGTTCTATCCCAAGATATGAAGCCAATAGCTTTCTTTAGTGAAAAGCTCAGCGAAGGCAGAAAGAAGTGGTCAACATATGAACAAAAATTATATGCGATTGTTCGTATATTACAACAATGGGAGCCGTATATAGTGCAGAAGGAATTCATCCTCAATACGGATCATCAAGCTCTTAAGTACCTCAACAACTCTTCCAAACCAAATCAAATATATGCTCGATGGATTTCCTACACCCAGAAGTTCACTTTTTCTCTCAAGCATAAGTCAGGACAATTAAACAAAGTTGCTGATGCATTGAGTCACCGAGTTATGTTACTAACTGCTGTTCAAAATAAAATAATCAATTTTGATTATTTGAAAGACTTATACGCTGATGATGAAGATTTCAAGGAAGAGTGGGAGAAATGCATTAATGGAGTTGCAAATAAACATCAAATACATTATGATTTTTTTTTTCTTTGAAAACCATTTATGTATTCCACGAGGATCTCTCAGAGAACACATCATTCAGGAACTACACACAGGAGGATTAGGAGGACATATGGGACGAGACAAAACTGTTTCATTAGTGGAAGCTCGATACTTTTGGCCACATCTTAAGCGTGATGTCGAGAAGTTTGTCAAGCGTTGTTATATATGCCAGACTGCAAAGGGACAAGCTCAAAACACTGGGTTGTACATACCACTTCCTATTCCTAATGCACCTTGGGAAGATTTATCCATGGATTTCATCTTAGGACTACCGCAAACACAAAAAGGTTCGGATTCTATCTTTGTTGTGGTAGATTGTTTTTAAAAAATGACTCATTTTATTCCCTACAAGAAAACTTCAGATGCTACCCATATTACTCAATTGTTTTTTCGAGAGATTGTTCGTCTGCATGAGTTACCAAGGACAATAGTTTCTGATCACGATAGTAAATTCCTTAGTCATTTTTGGCGCACTTTGTGGAAGAGACTTGATACCACCTTGCAATTTAGTAGCACATGTCATCTCTAAACAGATGGGCAAACTGAAGCCACTAATCGCACACTGGGCAACATTTTACAGTACTTGATTAAAGAAAATCCAAGACAATGGGAGAATGTTCTACCGCGGGCTGAGTTTGCTTACAATAATATACCAATCGTTCCAGCGGTAAATTTCTATTTGAAATTGTTTATATTCGTCCTCTGTTGCATACTCTCGACTTGGTACCTTTACCAAAACTTCCAGGGATGAGCATTATTGTCGATCATTTGATTAATAAGGTGATCAATATCCATGAAGAAGTGAAAATAAAGTTAGAAGAGTCCACTGCAAAATACAAAGTTAATGCTGACAAGCACAAAAGATTCAAGACTTTCAAATAGGGCGATTTTGTAATGGTTCATTTACGTAAAGAAAGACTTCCAATAGGAGAATATAATAAACTTAAGCAGAAGAAAATTGGCCCCTTTCGTATTATTCAAAAGATTAATGATAATGCATATGTCATTGATCTACCAGATAGCTACACAATTTCTAAGACCTTCATGTTCAAGACCTGTACGAGCACCATGGACCAGAAGTCATACCTTGAGTAACTCGAGGACGAGTTTTTTTTTTCAAGAGGGGGAGAACTGATGTAGCAGCCCACAACCAAATCTATGATCCAAAGCTAAGGCCCAAAATTCTAAAACTCAATCTAATGAACATTCCATTAGTTGGTAGAATACTTTTGTGTGTTAGGTATTGTAGATTTATTTATTTGAAATGTGTTAGATTATTTAGCTTGTTTATTTAAAGTGTGTTAGGTGAACAATTTGTTTATTTGAAGTATGTTAGGTGAACAATTTAAGTATGTTTGGTTAGTAGATGCTAGGTGTATGGTTGTAAGTTTTTTAGAATTATTCTATTGGATGGTTTAGATTAATCCTAAACTTGTATAAATTGCCTTCATTGGCAAGAGTTGTAATCATCCAATCTTCAATCAAATCTTAGTTTTCTCTTCTAAATTCTCTTTGAGAATTTTGCTTATTTCTTTTCTCGTTGTGAGAACACAAACTAGAGCGAAATCTAGCGACCCGCTGTGTCAAAACATCATTTTGTTTCTTCTACCTCTTTCTAGTTGCATTCCAAGTATCCTCTTGGACATACCAAGATCATGTCAGCGAATCCACTTACTCATCTCTTGTTAGCTGATATCTCTGTAGTCTTTTTGGTTGTTCAACATCATCTTAAAACTGAGTATCTTCATTTTCACCACCTGGTTGTGTTTGTTGATCAATAGATGGCGAACTAGGGATCTCCACCTGTATTCTTGAACTCGGGTTACCTTTATTTAAAAACAACGTCTCTGTTAGTAAAGCTTTTGGAACTAGTTTCATCTGAATACCAGGGCTTGTAGCCCTTAACTCCAGGAGGATACCCTATAGACGTACACTTTTTTGCCCCTTGGATCCAATTTACCTTATTTAATATGTGCATAGGCAACACAATCAAACACCCTTAAATGATCATACTTATGAGTTATTCCTGTCCATAATTTTTCTGCGGTTTTGAAACCTATAGTAGCATAAGGACTTCTGTTAACTACATAAGCTACTGTTGTGACAGCTCCTCCCCATAACTTTTTAGGCAAGTTGGCACATGATGACATATATCTTACTCTTTCTAGAAGAGTCCTATTCATCCTCTCAGCAATACCATTTTGCTGAAGGGTATCTCTCACAATATTATGCTTCTTCGTTCATTCTTTCATCCAAAATTCCTTATTTTTCTTTCTCATACTCACATCCATTGTCAGTTTTCAACTGTCTGACTTTTCTACCCGTTTATACTTCCAGCAATTTCTTCCACTCGACAAACTTTTGGAATGCTTCCTCTTTAGTTTTCGAGATAAATACCTAAACCTTTCTAGAAAAATCATTAATAATGGACATGAAGTACCTACGTCTACCAAGAGTGTGATGAATCGATGGCCCCACAAATATGAATGCACATAAGTGAGGATGCCTTTGGAATTGTGTACTGCATTGTTATACTCGAGTCTCGAAGCGTCGCCATAAATGCAATGTTCACAAAACTCTAATTTTCCATGTTTTTCACCATACAACAGCCCTTGTTTTTCAAGTTCATACAAACCACGCTCACTGACATGTGCTAATATTTGATGCCAAAGTCAAAATCACTATCTACGGCATTTGTTGCTCCTATTACAGTACTCCCTTGTAAAGCATATAGGCCATTCTGCATAATTCATTGCATAACAATCATACAGCCTCTCATGACCTTAATTACGCCATTCTCAGCTTAATAAGAATAATTATTTGAATCCAAAGAACCCAGTAAAATCAAGTTCTTTTTTAGTTTAGGAACATACCTAGAGTTCTTGAAGCAGTCTTTCTATCCCATCAAGCAATTTAACACGAATTGAACCAACACCCATTACTTTACAGGACTTGTTATTACCAAATAGAACCTGACCTCCATCAATTCTCTTAAAGGTCTCAAATCAGTCCTTGTTTGGTGTTATGTGAAAAAAGCATCCGGAGTCCAAGATCCACTGCTTGTCATTGCCACCTGTTGAAACTAAAAGGATATCAACACTCTCATATCTCGGTCACAACCCACAACTGCGTCTCCATTAGCGTTCTGATCGTCTTTCTTGAATTTTTTCATGCTGGGACAATTTGTCTTCATGTGACCCTCTTCATGGCATGCTCAGCATCTTATGGTGCGATTTCCATTCTTGGATTTTGAACGAGATTTTCCCCCGCCTTTAGTGTTATTCCTCTCCTTTGACCTTCCTCTTATATTCAAGCTATCACTATTACAGCTACTCTTTATAGTCAATTTCATCTCCAATTCCCACGAATGAAGTGCTGCAGTCACTTCATCTAAGGTGATGGATTTTCTGCCAAACTTTATAGTAACCTCTTTTTATGAATCTGGCAAAGAGTTGAGCATGATGATTGCTTGGCTTTCAACTCCAATTTTCTCTTCATCAATGGATCCCGGAGTTATGACAGTCTTTTCAAATTCATCCAAATTTTGCTCCAAGTTCTTGGTCGTATATATTCTGAGGCCAACGAACATTTCTTCAAGAAGAATTCGGTTGGTTAAGGACTTCGTGAGATACAAGGTATTTTTTCCCGCCTTGTAAGTTGTACTTATTGGGATATTTGTCTTAAAATTTTTTTTTTTTTCAATTTTATCATTTTAGTATAAAAAAATTTTCTATTAAATGCAATTATGATACGAAGGCTGGAAGCCCACCGCATTAACAATCTTGTTAACTTTTTCTACTTCAGATTTTAGTATTTTTTTTAGTTCTTCTATAATAAAACTTTTAGAAACTTCATTATTAATACCATTATTAATACCAGTTAAAGTTGTAGTTGTGGTATTTTTTTTAGTTCTTCTTCTATAATAAAACTTTTAGAAACTTCATTATTAATACCATTATTAATACCAGTTAAAGTTGTAATTGTGGCAGTAGGATAGTTAAAGTTGTAGTTGTAGCAGTAGGATTGATAAAACTTTTAGAAACTTCATTATTAATACCAGTTAAAATTGTAGTTGTGGCAGTAGGATTGATAAGGTCTTGATTTGAGGCATAAGAAATGTTATTGTGAAGTGGAGCTGTGGCAGTAGGATTGATAAGGTCTTGATTTGAGGCATAAGAAATGTTATTGTGAAGTGGAGCTGGAGTAGAAAGTCTCGCTCTATGAGATTTTTCGGTATTGATAATCATTTGGAGAATTTTGACATGAGACAACGGTATATATGCTTAAGTTTGTCTCATGTGATAATTAAGCTGCTAATTTAGCTAGAAGAGCTTGAGCTTCGGTATTGATTATTAGATTTTGTTTGTCTACCATTTTGAGGAAAGAAAGAAAAGAAAAAAATTAGAAATTGTTTTTTCAAAAGGAAATTTCTGGAAAGAGGGGGACAAAAATTTGAAATTTCTTGAAAGCGGGGTACAGAATTTTGGAACAAAATTTTTGGAAAGAAATTTGACTGAGTTTCAAAAAGATGAATTGGCAGAATTTCAGAATGAAAAGTTAACGTAAATTTAGGAATATTTTAATGATGAGTAGAACAGAGGTCTGAGATAAATTTCAAAGATTTTGGGAACACCGAAGAAATCTAGTTTCCCTTATCTACTTCCTAGTGAAGTTGCCTTTAATATTCAGGGTCAAAGTTATGCCGATTCAATTGAAGACTAGAAGTAATATAATAATATAATAAATAAATAGACAAGTAATTAAATATGATTAGTCGACTAAGGTAAATAAACAGACTATAGTGTTAATTAGAAGTTAGCAACAAAGATAAAGTACAAAATAATAAATAGTTAGAAACTGACGAAGGCGATATCATCCATATGCAAATTTTAGTTAATTAGAGGGATTAGAATTACGAGGCGATAAGTTCAGCTATATCATCAGAAATAATAATAAATAATTGAAATTAAAGTGCTAAAATTTAAATAAAGTGAAATGACCGGTTGCAAGGAAAAATAACAACCGACTATACTCAAAACAGTAATACAGATTACTTTACAAGAAAGGATAAGTACAGTAATTGATTGCACTTAGAATAGCAATAAGAATTATACAAGGAGGTACTATATATATATGGTTGTCAATCCAATAGGTATTTTTTTTCTTTACCTATGGATAGGTATTTTTTTTTAGCCGTTGGATCACTATTAGATGGTGATCCAATGGCTATAATGAAGTGCATAAAAAAACGTGCATTATTAATATTCTCTCTCTCTTACTTTTTATAAAAAAAAATTATATATGCTAAATTTTCATTTGCCAAATTGATACCTATGCATAGGTAAAAAAAAAAAATATCTGCTAGATTGGTGCACAACCCTTCGAACTTGTGCAGAAAAAATAACGTAAAATAACAAGATAATAAAAGATGGTATAAAACTAATTAGTGAATAGAAAATGATATAAAGTGACTATTCGGTCCAGAATATGTAGAAAGAAATAAATATGGACCTAACAATGGATATGTGTCGGATTACCTAAAGCCTATAGAAATAATTAGAGATATATCGATACTAGAGATTTATTAATACACATATGAACACATAAAAATGTATAAAGTTATATGTATGTGTATGTATGAGAAAAAAAAAATATATATATATATATATATATATTTATATATATATGAAGATGAGATAAAAATGGCCTTTTGGTTGGTCACGGCTTGACTAGAAATCAATGAAGATGGTGATTATGCAACCACGAGATGAAGAAACAAAGCACTAAGGCTTCGGGTGGTAACAAACACGAGATAAAGTAAATAAGAATAAAGAGAGGAAAGAAAGAGAATTAAATGTATTGGATTTTAGAAAAAGACGAAGAGGAATTTGTGAATTGAATTGATAATAAAACAAGGGCAGTTTCAATACGATGCCTTATATATAGGCCAGTGAGGAGCTTATAAAATCGGCTAAGAGCTTAATAGCATAGGCAATCGACACCTCATGCTGTTAGGTGTTTTGTATTTAGTGGATGTGTCTGAGATATTGACACATATGGAAGGAGGTGTCATTTAACTGCTCACTATTCTCTAGAGCTTGACATATGGGCTGGTAATGAGGTCCAATTTTGATTGCGACGTGTGGCATTGTAAGTGATGTGACACAATTTTCTGATGAAAAATCGACCTTATATAACACAACTATTATATTATATGTAATTAATATTTTTACTAGTGATTAATTATAATAATTTTTTCACACCCAAAAATACCAGTCAACTCTCCATTTGTAGAACTAAGCTTAAAATGACTTAGAATCGGCGTTGAGACACTCTTAGCTGAATTCATACCAAATAACTCAACAACCTTCTTGATATAACCAGATTGAGATAAAGTCATTACACCTTTCAATCTATCTCAGCTTATATTAATTCCCAAAATCCTTTTAGCTCCGCCTAAATTCTTTATTTCAAATTGTGATTTCAGAATCTCTTCGAGACTTTTAATTTCAGCTTTGTCTCTACATGCTATTAGCATGTCTTCCACATAGAGGAGTAAATATAAGGACAAGAGAGAACTGACCTATTTATAATAAACATAATGATCAAAACTGCATCTTTAAACCTCTTTCTTAGCATGAACTCATCAAATCTCCTATACCATTGCTTAGGGGATTGTTCGAGTCCATATAAAAATCTTTGTAACAAGCACACCATTCCTTCTATACCCTTTTTCTCAAATCCAGCTGGTTGTTTTATATAAATCTCTTATTCTAAATTGCGATGTAGAATTGACATCAAGTTGTTCTAGTTCTAGAATTGATAGATTCAACCTGATTGATGTATGTTTAACAATAGGAGAAAAAATTTCATGATAATCCACCCCTTCAACTTGTGAGTATCCTTTTTCAACAACTCTGGCCTTGTATCTTGCTAATTCAACCCCTGGAATTTCTGGTTTCAGTTTGTAAATCCACTGACAACCAATGACTATCTTTTTTTCTGGCCTTGGCACCAATCTCCATGTGTTGCTCTTCACCAATGAATTCATTTCATAACACATTGCAGCAAGTCATTCGTTCTTATCTTTACTCTTACACACTTCTTCATAACTGGTAGGCTCTTCTAGCTCAATAGAGTCCCCAGTGTTCAACGCATATGCTATTATGTCAGCATATGCAAATTTCTCAGGAGCTCTAATCTGTCTATGAGATCTATCCCTTGTTAACATATAATCTGATAAATCAGTGGTAGGTTGGACGGCTTCAAACAAGGATTGCACAACTTGGCTACTTCTAGTTTCTGTTTGTCTTGGACTAGATTCTAAGCTGTCATGATGTTGGATTCCATTAGCAGCTTCATGGCTGTCTTCAGGGTCAAAATCCTTGAATAATTTTTCGAGACCATAAGCTTCATCATCTGATTGACCACTTTCACGATCAACTTCAAGCTTGTCTTTGTCACTTGAAAAATTCTTCACCTCAAGTTGAATTTTATCTGAGCCTTTTTGGCTGTGTGTATCCTGCAAGTTAGTCTTGTAGAACATATTTTCATTGAAATAAATATTTCTACTTACTATACATTTTCTTTCCTCCAACAACCAAAGTTTAGAACCTTTAACATTCGTTGGATAACCTAAGAAGACTGCCTTATTTGCCCTGGGGTTTAGTTTTCCCTGATTTTTATACACAAGCCATACAACCAAAAGGTTTTAAGTGTGAAAGATTAGGTGCCTTCCATATCCATATTTCCATAGGAGTTTTGAAATTTAAAGCAATGGAAGGGGATCTATTTGTTAAATAACAAGCCATATTAGTTGCCTCAGCCCAGAAAATCTTTGACAAATCGAATTCACCTGGCATACATCTCACTTTATTAAGGGTTATTCTATTTATTCTTTCAGCTAATCCATTTTTTGTAATATATTAGTACAAGTTCTATGTCTAGCTATTCCTCTTTGTGTACAACCTTTGTAAATTCAGCAGTACAAAATTCCAATCCATGGTCAGTTCCGAGTTTCTTAAGTTTCTTTCTAGTTTGATGTTCAACCAGTAATTTTCATTCCTTAAACTTATCAAAAGCATCACTTTTATTCTTCAAAAAATAAACCTATACTCTCTTAGAGTAATCATCTACAATAGAGAGAAAATAATGAGCACCAGAGATAGAGGCAAGTACCTGTGGTGAACCCCACAAACCAGAGTATACATACTCTAATATTTCCTTTGTTATGTGTAAGCCACGAGAAAACCTCAGCTTATGTGCTTTCCCAAGTCTACAATGTTCACAGAACTCCAAATTAGATATCTTTTTGGAGTCTAATACACCTTGCTTGCTCAATTCTTGAAGACCTTTCATGCTGATATGACCCAATCTTTTATGCCACAGATTGGTGTCATCTTGCTCTTGAGAAACTGTAGCTGCTTGGCCAATAATTGCTTTCCCTTGTAGAAAGTACAAACCATGTTAAAGATTTCCTTTCATGACCATCATTGAACCCTTAAAGACTCTTAAAATACCATTGTCAGATTTGTACGAGTATCCCATTTTATCTAGCGTTCCCAAAGATACTAGATTTCTTCTTAACTCAGGCACAAGCCTAACATTCTCCAGTTTCCTCAAAGAGCCATCCCACATCTTGAAAGTGACAGTCCCCTTTCCAATTACTACACAAGCTTGATCATTATCCATCAGGATCTTGCCTTCATTATCTGGTTTGAAATCCATCAACAGTCTCTCCTTGAAGTCATGTGAAAAGTGCAACCACAATCCATGACCCAAACATCCTTGTTACAAGGCAAATATACAGCATTCTCCTATCCATCAAGCAAATGCGCTGAATCACTTCTTTCACTGGAGCTGTCATGCTCTTTCTTTCTTAAAGGACAAAATTCTCTAACATGTCCTTCTTTATGGCAGTGCCAACAAGATTTTCTTTCCTCGTGACTTTGACCTGGACTTTCCTTTTCCCTTTAAATTTTCTCCTTTATCAGTTCTACCTCTAATCTCAAGTCCCTCACCATTGATTTTCTTCTCAGATTTCAATTCCATCCCCCTAGACCTTAATGCTCCTGACACATCATCGAAAGCGAGTGTTTCTCTGCTATACTTTATGGCTGCCTTGGGGTCTTTGTACAAATTAGGAAAAGAATTTAAGATCATGACGGCCTGATGTTCATCTGAAATCTTTTCTTCGATATTAGCCAAATCGACAGTAAATATCACGACCTAAAATCCTATGCCGTGATTTTTTAGTAATTTTGAGTGTAAATTAAAATAAATAAAGAATTTTATAAAATTTGGAAAGAATCCAGTATTTGGATATTTCATTTTTATCCTTGACTTATTAGAAATTTTATATAAAAGGGGATGCATCTTTAGTTTAATTTATTAAGAGAGATATGTCAATTAAAATTTGATGAAACATAGTTAATTTGTACGAAAACTTGATTTGATAAAAACTTTAGCGTTGATTAAAATGACGTTCGTAAATCTTGAGTCGGAAAGTTCAAAAATTGATTTACAGAATTAATCAAAATTTCCAAGCACTTAAAACTTTAAAAATATGCTCGTTGGGAACTATAGGGTCCCCCATATATATATATATATATATATATATATATACCAAATCCTCAAATAGTAGTAAATACATCCTCATATATTCACTTAGTAGACTCAATGAACTTGGCTAAACAGTTAGACATAGAGAAAGAGTGAGACAAAAAAAAGTACCAACCTAGGGAGGAATAAGACCACGAGCTTAAGCCAAGCGACTTGCTTAGCCATCGAGGCAACTGACTCGAATGAGTGATCACCTGAAAGGGGGGGAAAAAGAGAAGAGGTGAGCTCGAAAGCTCAGTAGGAAAGCTGTTATCTCAATTAAAACCTTTTTTTAGCGATGGAAAGCCCCTACATGGTTAGTTTAATCCAAAATAACTTTGCAAAACCATATGTGCATATATTCATAGAAATATCCAAAAACTGAGAGTCTATATGCACATACATATATATAGAGGTACGGAAAATATAATATCCCAAAACTAATCAGTCCACAAACACATGACACAAATCCACCCATACCCATACGTTCACCACCTCTCATCAATGGAAACTAGGGTATTGGCACTACGTGTGCCATACAACATGCCTGACACCTAGTCCATAACTGGAGGGGATACTCATGTGTCACCTACCAAACCTGGAGGGGCAATAGGGAGGTAATCAGAAGAAAAACCCCGCGTGGGTTCGCGGACTCTCACCGTTGGTGGGGTCGCAGCGCTACACTGTAAAAACCCCATGATGCTAACCTGGGACTCATGTGTGATCCTTTGACACGTGTACTCTGAACTGATGTGTAAAAGTAGCCATACAGTAAATTAAGTTCAAATGATGCTCTGGTTTTTAATAAAATAATTCATTAAATTTTGTAGAAAATGGGCAGCATAATGACCCTATTTTAACATATCCAAAAATAACATGCACTCAGAAAAGTCCCAGAGTAATCCAATATATATGAATCATATCATTTAATTCCACCATAGATATTTAAAAGTTCTAAAATCACATTTGTTCTCTTATGTTGCAGAAAATAAGTTTTACTCAAAACGACGTAAAAGAGAGGTAACCGAATCCTTACCTCACTAGAATAGTGATAGCACGCTATTGGATGCTCAAGATGCCGTTAGACGATCACTCGGAGGGTCAGGAACTATTCCCATACCCTCGATCGCCCTCTTGTGAAAAACCAACTTCTCACCGGAGCTTCAATTCTACAAATGGACCTCTTCACTGAATTCCAAGCACCCAAATAGCTAGGTTAGACATATGACTTGTCCAATTCGGGTCCGAGCCCCCATCAGACTGGTGGCATACAAAACGAGGTAAAATCTCGACCGTCTGATCTCGATTTTCGTGCAATCACCAAACGACATAATATATATATATATATATCGAACTTCTCTATTTTCCGAGTACATTCCAAAAATGACAACAAAATGAAATCTAACGGTCGGATCAAAATCTAAAATTCAAAATTTAAAATACCCTAAAATGGCAACTTTCAATCCGGGCAAAATGGGGTTGAGATATATATACCTTGATGATCCTCGCGATGAGAGAATCCAACGGGATCGGTTAAAGGTCGAATGGATGATGGAATCTTCGC
>JXTB01000671.1:161234-179502 GCA_002914805.1 Parasponia andersonii
AGAGAGAGAGAAGAAGAGAGGGGATTGGTTGAGCAGGGCCACGTGGCCCAACCTTATAGGGCTGTGCAATTTTTCAAAAATTGCACATAAGTCCCTTAAATTTCAAATCTCTATCAATTTAGTCCCCCAAAATTTGCAATTTAGTCTCTCTGTACAAAACTTTTGCAAATTAGTCCCCACAATATTTTATCCAGAAAATTGGTAAATTGTCCAAATTACCCTCGAAAATTCTGGGTTTTTACACTAAGCCTGTCACGAGGGCTTCGAAAATCACTACTCAATGAAGGTCCTTTATTGTAATTGTCAGGGTATCTCTAATATTGGTACCCAAAGATATCTTAGAGATTTGTGTATTCATCACAGACCAGATATTCTTTGCTTAGCAGAGCCAATGTGTACGTTTAGCTCTATTCCTTCCCGCTTTTGGAGTTCTCTTAGTTTTCAGTTGCTGAAAATGATAAAGCACTTCCTTCTGTCTGGGTATTTGGTTGGCACTTTGGCCGTCTCCAATTTTTAGGTTATTTCTTCTCATTCTCAACATGTTGCTTTATCTTTCATATTCAATAATGTCTTATTTTTTACTAGTTTTTCTACGCTAGTTATGATTATATTGCTCGTCGTGACTTATGGGACTCCTTATCTTCCTTGCATGTGGCTGGTCCTTGGTTGGTTTTGGGCGATTTTAATTCCATTATGGGTGCTCACGAGATAATGGGTATCATTAAACTAAGATCTTATGAAGACTTTAGAGCTGGTTTGATCCTTTGCAATATGATTGACCTTGACTCCAAGGTCCTTTTTCTATATGGCGTGGTTCCCGGGGGGTGGGGGAGAGAGGGAAGGTTGGTGATGTCTTGTCTTGATAGAGCTTTTTGTAATGAAGAGTTCTTACAGTAGTGGAATCAAGTTTCCAGTATTTGTTTGCCTCGTTTACACTTGGACCACCGTCTTTTATTATTATCTTCTAAGAAAGATGTTGCTACTGGCCCTAGACCTTTTCGTTTCCAAGGAATGTTGCTTTCTCATCCCACATTTAAGGATTTTGTTAGTCAGATTTGGTCTTATTCTTACTTTTGTTCCCCGATGTCTATTTTGGTTAATAAACTTAAAGATTTGAAGCGTGAATTGAAATTATGGAATTAGGAAGTTTTCGGCGATTTCAAGCTCAATATTTCCAAAGCCACAGAGAATGTTTTATCCATTCATGAGTGAATAGCTAATGAAGGTCTTTCTGACTCTCTTCTTTTCCAAGAAAATGAAGCACTTTGTACCTTGGACAATTATTTATCTCAGGAAAAAACTTATCTCCAAGAATAGAATAGGATCAAATGGCTTAAAGAAGGGGACAAAAATTTTGGTTTGTTTTATAATATGGTGAAACGTCGTCGAGCAAAAAATTTTTTGAGTCATATGAAGATTGGTGAGGATATTATGGAAGACATTACTTTAATTTCTTCACATAGTCAATCTTTCTATGAAGATTTTTTCCCTAAGCCTCAAGTTAGTGTTACTGATTATTTCGGTGTTCAGGAGATTATTCTGAATCTGGTCTTTTCTTCAGATAATTTGGAGCTTTGTCGAATTCCTAATGAAGAAAAAATTCGATTGACGGTATTTGATATGGATGCTTCAAGTGCCCTGGGCCCTGATGGCTTTTCAGGCAAGTTCTTTCGAAACTGTTGGGATATTGTTGGTCAAGATGTGGATTCTACAGTCCAGCAATTCTTCTACTCTGGTAGTTTAACACCTGGTATTAATTCTAATTTTCTCGTGTTAATTCAAAAAGTAGATCATGCTCTTACTATTAATCAATATTTGCCTATTGTTTTGGGGAATTTCCTTTACAAACTGATTACTAAAATCATTGTTGATTGTTTGGGTTGTATCTATTCTCAGATTATTTCTCCTCATCAATTCGGTTTGTACCTGCAAGAAGTATTAGAGACTGTATTGTTGGTGCTTTGGAATGTTATAATTGTTTGGATAAAAAAAGTTTTGGGGGCAATTTTGCTATGAAGTTGGACATTAGAAAGGCTTTTGACACTTTACGGTGGGACTTTCTTAAAGTTGTTCTTTCATCTTTTCGGTTAGACAACAATTTTGTTAATTGGGTAGAAATTATATTTCACTCAGCTCATCTTTCTATTCTAATTAATGGTTCCCCCCATGGCTATTTTTCATGTTCAAGAGGAGTTAGATAGGGTGACCCTCTCTCTCTTCTTTTATTTGTTCTTGCTGAAGATTACCTCAGTCATTATTTCAACATTTTGATTCGTCAGGGTGATCTTGTTCCAATGACTTCTACTAGAAAAGAGAAGACTCCAGTCCACTATCTTTTTGCAAATGATGTGCTTTTATTTTCTAAGGCTTTTAAGAATAATGTTAGAGTTATTATGAAGGCCCTCCAGCATTATGAAACTTTGTTTGGGCAACAAGTGAATTATTCTAAGTCTTTTATTTATTTTGGTCGTGCAGTTCCATCTGCTACAATTTCGAATTTCCTAAACTTCACAAGTATAAAGAGAGGTGGTTCGCCATTAAGTTATCTTGGAGTCTCTCTTTTTGTCAGTTCTCCAAAGCGTTCTAATTTTCAATCACTACTAGATAAGATTTATAATAACTTCGAATATTGGAAAGGTTTGAATTTTTCAATTGCTGGGAGAGTTAGCCTTTTTAATTCCGTAATCATGGATCATTTATCTTATTTTTTTCAAGTCTATCGATGGCTAGTTACTCTTTTAAAAGATTTGATTTCTTCAATTAGAAATTTTTTGTGGCTGGATCATCCAAATTGGCTAAGCCGATTATTGTCTCTTGGAAGGTGTGCTATAAATCTAAAGAGGACGATGGTCTTGGCCTTCGAGATCCTAGAATTCTCAACGCGGCATTGTTAAAGAAGTTTTCTTGAAGCTTATTGACTAATGATTCTTTCATTTTTAGATTCTTGAGAGGGAGATTTTTCTCCTATGGTTTTACTCAATGTCGATTTGGAAGTCTTCTATTCGGTATGGTTTGAGATCTCATATCCAGTCTCTTATCGATGAGTCGATTTGGGCACCTAGTAGAACTCTAAAGTACGCTTCTGGAGTGATAATTAGCTTGGTTCTCCTTTAATTGAGATGATATATTGCAATGATACTTTGGAACCTGGCATTGATACTACTATTGGTGAACTTGTTTCGGATTATGAACGGTCTCTACCTACTTTCTTTATTTCCAATTTTCTGATGATTACTGAAGAGATCCAGAAGATAGTTATTTATGATTCTCTAGATACACTTATTTGGTGACATTCTACTTCTGGTAATATTACTTGGGCAGATGCCTACAATTCTTTGGTCGGTCCTTCTGTAAAGGAAATATAGGGTAATAAGTTTTCGGCTAGCTATATTCCTCTATCACGTTCTATGGTTTTTTGGAGATCTCTTCAAGATAAACTTCCAACAGAACGTAATCTCATGTGGAGAGGCTTCATCATGACTTCATGTTGTCGTTTTTGCTTTGGAAATGAGGAAACTGTTGATCACCTTTTCATCTTATGTGACTTTGCCCGTAGTCTTTGGGGAGTTATCTCTTCAGCTTTTAGGCGGCGTATTCAATTAGATGGCTCTGTTATTAATCTTTGGCTTGATGCACTTGAGGCTAATTTTAGTAGTCAAGTTTCATAGTTTTAGTAGTCAAGTTTCAAATCTTTAGAGATAGGCTATTGTGACTGCTGTTTGGGTTATTTGGACTTCACGTAACAAGTTATTATTTGACAATGAGTTCACTTCTATCTATATAGCCATCACTCTAGTATGGCGTGCAATTAGTGAATCTAACATTATTGGATTAGGTATCATGAGAAATTCTTTAGAGGAGTTAGGAATTCTGAAATATCTTAACGTCAAGTTAAAGCCATCAAAAGCTCCAAAAATAGTTGAAGTATTTTGGTGAGTCCTACCGATAGGATTGTTAAAGGTTAATACAGATGGTGCTACTTATAGTTGTCCTGGGTTAGCAGGTTGTGGTGGTGTTTTTAGGACGTCTAGGGGTTTCTTTAAAGGGGATTTTGCCATTTCTATTGGTAAGGCCTATGCTTTTGAGGCAAAATTGGCTACTGTGATTTATGTAATTTTCTATGCATGGGACTTAGGGTGGAAAAACTTATGGCTGGAAAGCGATTCAGTTATTTGGTTTCGATTCTGAAGTCTCGTTCTTTGTCTGTTCCTTGGCGTTAGAGACCATCGTGGATGCGTTGTCTTGGCTTGATTTCAAAGATGCATTTTCATATTTCCCACATCTTTTGCGAAGGGAATGTTGTTGCTGATATTTTGTCTTCTAGAGTGACTTGTATTCAAGCTTCGACTTGGTGGCATACTACTCCCTTATTTATCCATGATGAAATTAAAAAAGATTTTTCAGGACTTTGTGGTTACCGTTTTTCTTAGTTACCCATTTATAATACAATGTGCTCTTTTTTCCTTTTTGTGGTATTTCTCATTGGGTTTTACGCAAAAAAGTTTTTAATGAGGCATTGTTGGGAGGTTAAGACAATAGTTTTGTTTCGGCATAACTATCTGGCTCTTCCTAGGATTGTTTTTAGCTGTTATTATTTTCTATTTTAGAGATTATATTTTTCAAACATTTTGTACCTTTTTCATTTTTATTTTCTTTTATTTAATAAATTACCGGAGGGTTTTTTATTTTTCTTCGTAGGAACCTAAGTTATTTCCTCTAGGTACCATTTAGCCAAAAAAAAAAATGTTTTTAGTTTACATGTTTGAATTTATTTTCATTAAATTCTTTATGCTCTTATTTGCGATATATATAATTCTAGTTGCTTTAATATATATACTACTCTACTACTTTGTTATTACTATCATTCTTGGTGTGGAATTTTTGTGGAAGAGATTTTGTGTTCTATCTAAGGAGATCAAGTTTGAAAAGGAAGCCTCTATGACCCCTCTATGTCTGTCCTGAAAGTTTCTTTGAAATTCTGTCTAGGAGGTGGCATTTTAAGTATGATCTATTTGTGAACCCTCTGGCCTTTCCTATGAACAAATTTGTACTGAAATTAATAATCTTTAATTGATTAATTTTAGAAATGGCAAACAATAATGCTAATATTGTCAATGCCAAGAACACGACTTGTTCTCAACAACCTACTATGGCATCTGCACTGCCAGTCCCTGCTATGGCTTGAGTGCCAAACCTTCTTATGACTCCAATGGTACAAGTAGTGCACCATGGAGAGAAGTCTGAGAAGTTCAATGGGTTGAACTTCAAAATATGGTAGCAAAAAATGCCATTTTATCTGACCACATTAAATCTTGTGATGTTCTTGATTGAAGAGGCTCCAAAAGTTAGAGAAGATAAGAAAAATTTCCTAGTCCTTGCTACGATGGATGTTTGAAAACAATCTAACTACCTATGTCGAAACTATGCAATGAATAGTTTGATGGATTCTTTATATAGTGTATGTTAAAATAAGAAAATGGCAATGGAACTGTGGGAGTCGCTAAACCATAAATATACAACCAAAAATGCTAGTTCTAAGAAATTTGTGGTGGGATACTTCCTCGATTATAAAATGGTCGACTCTAAAATTATAATGAATTAAGTTCAGAAGTTTCAGTAGATTCTCCATGACATTCAGGTAGAGGGTATGGTACGAGCGAAAGGCAATGAGCCTTAAAGACCTTGCTATTAGGCTCCGTATTGAAGAAGAAAACAGATGTACTAAAAAGATAGGAGCCTCATCTAGTACATTTAGGACAAAAAAAAATATTGTGGAGCATGATCAAAGCTATAAGGCTAAGAAGAAAAAGTCAAAGAAGGAACTAACTCTAAACAATATAATTAATGTACATACCAGATATCGCAAGAACCTAGTGTCTGGTTCATTACTAAATAAGCATAGATTCCACAGAGTGTTTGAGTAAGACAAATTTGTATTGACCAAGGATGGTCTTTTATGGGAAAGGGATATGAATGTAGAGGTATGTTCAAACTCAATGTAACAACTATAATACCCAACATCAATAAAGCTAGTTCTTCTGCCTATTTGATTGAGTATTCTACTTTATGGCATGGTAGACTAGGACATATTAATTATGATACTATACGTAGATTAATTAACTTAAACCATATTCCTATTTTCCAAATTGATACAAAACATAAGTGTCAAACTTATGTTAAGGAAAAATTAACAAGGTCATCTTTTCAAACTATTTAAAGAAATACTGAACCCCTTGATTTAATTCACAAGGATATTTGTGACTTAAAATTTGCACAAACAAGGGGAGGTAATAAGTATTTTATTACTTTTGTTGATGATAGCACAAAATATTATTATATATATTTGCTAAAATCCAAGGATGAAGCAATAGAAAAGTTTATCCTCTATAAGAATGAGGTTGAAAATCAACTTAATAAGAAGATTAAGATGATTAGAAGTGACCATAGTGAAGAGACCATAGTGAAGAGTATGAATCACCTTTTGGTGAATTCTGTGCATAACATGAAATAATACATTAGGTCACTTTGCCTTATTCGCCTCAGTCAAATGGTGTTGCTAAGAGGAAAAGTCATATCTTGAAAAAGATGATGAATGCATTACTGTTAAATTCTAGGTTGCCTCAGAACATATGGAGAGAAGCTATTTTAACAACTAATTATCTTTTAAATAACGTACCCCATAGGAAAGAAGAAAAGACACCTTATGAATTGTGGATAGGTAAAAAGCCATCTTACAAATACTTGTGAGTATGAGGATATCTTGCTAAGGTATTGGTACCTACACCTCAAAAGATAAAAATAGGACCAAAGACAGTAGATTGCATTTTCGTTGGTTATGCATATAATAGTTGTGCTTATAGATTTCTTGTGTATAAGTCACAAATCCAAGACATACACAAGAACATAATAATGGAATTGAGAAATGCATCGTTCTTTGAATATGAATTTTTTGTATAAATCCAAGAAAGAACCAAGTACATCTAAATGAACTTATGAGGCTATCATTGAAGATAGTCAAGATCAAGAATAAGTCATTGAAGATGAGCCTAGACACAGTAAAAGAGCGACAAATGAACAATTCTTTGGTCCAGATTTTTTGGTTTATATGTTGGGAAGTAAACCTCAAAGCTTCCAAGAAACTGTAAGCTCTATTAAGGGACCTTTGTAGAAAGAGGCCATTAAGAGCGAAATTGATTCTATCATGCAAAACCATACGTGGGAACTAGTGGATCTTCCTCTAGGATGCAAGCCACTTGGTTCAAAATGGATTTTCAAAAGGAAAAAAAAAAGTAGATAGAACAATTGACAAATATAAGGCTAGATTGGTTATCGAAGGTTATAGGCAAAAAAAAGCCTAGATTACTTTGATACTTATTCTCCTATGACAAGAATCAATTCCATAAGAATGATACTTGCGATTATTTCTCTATAGAATCTTGAAGTACACCAAATGAATGTAAAAACAACCTTTCTTAATGGAGATCTAGATGAAAAAATCTATATGAAACAACTTGAAGGTATTGTTGCTCTTGGAGAAGAAAATAAAGTTTGTAAACTGGTCAAAGCTCTGTGTGGCTTGAAGCAAGCATCAAAGCAATGGCATGAAAAGTTTGATAGAGTAATGCTAGCTAATGATTTTAAAATCAATAAGTGTGAGAAATGTTTGTATGTCAAAAACATTGAAAATGGCTACGTCATTTTGTGTCTTTATGTTGATGACATACTCATTATTGGTAGTAATAATAAAATGGTCAAATCTACTAAGAGTATGTTGAACTTCAAATTTGACATGAAAGATATAGGTCTAGCTGATGTAATTTTGGAAATTAAAATTACAAGAACATTTGATACACTCATACTTAGTCAGTCACATTGTGTGGATAAAATTTTGGAGAAATTCAACAAAGATGATTCTAGGGTGTCTAGAACTCTGATAGATATGAGTCAACACTTTTATAAGAATAAAGGTGAGAGTATTTCTCAAGTAGAATACTCTAGAGTGATTAGTAGTTTTATGTACCTGATGAGTTGTACAAGGCCAGATATAACCTACACAGTCAGTAGACTAAGTAGATATACGAGGAATCTAAGTGTTGAGCATTTGAAAGAAATTATGAATGTACTTAGGTACTTGCGATATACTTGTAACTATGGACTACACTCTAACAGATATCCTACAGTTTTAGAAGGATACATCGATGTAAATTAGATATTTGATATAAAAAACTCAAAACCTACTAGTAGGTATGTGTTCATACTAGTTGGAGTAACTGTATCATGGAAATTTTCAAAACAAATGGTTATAGCTCACTCCACGATGGAATTTGAGTTTATAGCTCTAGATAAATATGGGGAAGAGGGTGAATAGCTATGCGATTTCTTAGAAGATATTTCAAAATGACCTAAGCCTGTGTCGCCAATTTCTATACATCGTGATAGTCAATCAACTATTAGAAGGGTATAAAGAAATATGTATAATGGTAAGTCTAGATATATTTATCGTAGACATAATAATACCATTTGAAAACTACTCTCAATTGGAGTTATTTATATAAACTATGTGAAGTCTAAGGATAACCTAGTAGATCTGCTAACTAAAGGGTTAAACAGAGAATTAGTTGACAAAATATTGAGAGAAATGGGACTAAAGCCTATGAAATAAAAGTTAATACAATGGAAACCCAACTTAGTTGACTGGAGATCCTAAGATCTAGGTTTAAAGGGACAACCTAATTGTAAAGACTTAGTTAGATCACTGTAGAGATTATCTTTCTGTAAAGGTATTACCTTCATGTCCATTCTTGTGATGAAAAAAAATGATGCCTATAGGGAATAGGATAAGAAAAGGCTTTTAATGATTCTGTTACGTTTGAAAACCGACCAAAGTAATGCCCATTACAATTAACTAGGAAATCACCTATGTGAGAGAGAAGTGAGGTCGCTTCAAATTAGAATTATAAGGACTTAATTCCTTAGAAACTCTTGCAGAACTAGACATACGTTCAAGGCCGAAATGAACATAATCATAAGAACTGGAAATGTTAGAAAAAAATCATATGTGGAGTATATTATTGTTTACTTGAATGACAAATAGTTCAAGGATATATGATTTACTAATTTATCAGTAAAGTAAATATACTTTTACAAGGGATGGCTTAAAGGATAACACCTACCTATCCTATGTAAGTTTTGATTATTGAACTCTATTACTAAGTTTGGAGTCTGTAAAGTCTCCTTAATAATTGTCATTCATACAGGGGATTGTTAGAAATTGGACCATTTATTTGAAATGGTAATTTGGGCTTAAGTGAGCTTGAGAGCTCATGTGCGTAATAAAGCCTAAATTAAAGTTGTAATTCTATTTTCATTAGCAAATTTGGAGCATAAATTAGAGTGAGACCCTCTTCGTGAAATTGCAAGGCCTTAGCATAATCTTATTCTGCTCTATAAGTAGATTAAATTGATATATTATGTGTCCAAATTGGAGCTTGGATGAATGAAAAATTGATGTTCAAAATATACTTGTTGGTATTGGAAAATAAAAGAAGAAAAATAGAAAAGCTCATCCTATATTTGATTGGGAAGCTCTTAAACTTGTGCTTTATATAGAGTTATATTTTTTATGAGTGTAATTATGTGTAGCCAAGATATTTTCTTAGGCGCGCACATGTGGGGTACAAATCACCTAAGCTTGCGCCTTGATTTGCATGAGCTCGTGTATGCCCGCACTTGCAGACACGAATATCGGCCCCAAATCTTAGACTTTTGTAAAGCCTATCTTTTGCTACGGCCAAGTTTATTTTTTAGTCCATTTTTGCTTGTTTCTAGAACAACGTTTTATTTTTCAGTCCATTTTTGCTTGTTTCTAGAACAACGTTTGAAATTGAAAAAAAAAAATGGCAATGAAAGACTTAATTGTTAGTTCAGAAACTACCAAGTTTATTTGTCAGTCCATTTTTGCTTGCTTTTAGAAGAATGTTTGAAACTGAAAAGAAATTCGCAATGAAAAACTTGACTATTAGTTCAAAAATTGCTATTTTAATTGAATAAAATAAATATTCAATTCTGGCCAACAAAGGATGGGGTATTGGCTAGTGAGTAATAGCCAAATTATTGGCATTATGGAGCATTCATGTTGGTTTTTGTAAACCTTCTTATTGCCTACTATATAAGTGACCCTCTCTACCTCTTTTCCACACACAAAAAAGATCTCAACTTCTTTTACTCTCTCTTATTCTCTCTTTAGCAATTTAGTTTCCTTTGAGTGTTTAAGTAATTAGTTTCTAGTTCTAGTTTTTCAGAATTCTAGTTCTAAAAATCCATGAGTGAATAGAGTTTTAAAAGTTTCCAGTTCGTAGAATAGAGGTGTTAGTACTTCACCTACTATTCTTTATCGTTGTATCTTGGGAAACTGATACTCGTGAAGTTCTCTAGCATTCTACTAGATGGAGTGAATTAGTTTTAAGGAGACTGTATAATATACAGGCCTCAGTGGTTAACAGTATTTGCGAAGTACTTCTGAAATTCCGTTGAAATTTGGAACAAACTTTTGGTAACTTTATAATTGTTTTAAAATTTATTATAAAAGTTTGTTATATTTATTTATAACCTTATATATATTGCATATTATTTATTATTTTCGTTTGTATCCTTATATATTACAAGTTTCTATTTTGTTAGATTAAATATACCGTTTACTTTTAACTTTGTTGAGATTCTCCTCGTTGTGAACTTTCCTTCCAATTATAATTGACCCCTATTTACTAAAAGTACATTCAACGATAATATAATGATAATTATTACAATAATATTAGTTGTATGAATAGCGGGGAATGATATTAGTACTACGGATTCCTTGCAATTTGACTATATCACCATAGAGAATGCGACAAACAAGTTTTCGGAAGATTACAAGCTGGGTCGAGGTGGATTTGGTGATGTGTACAAGGTTTATCATGTTAATTTTTGAAAAGAAATATTTATTAATTGTTATTCAACGTGTTAGCTAACTTTTCCGTGTATTTGTACATTTATATATCTTGTACGTTAATACTCATTATACAATTACCAGGGTGTACTTGTCAATGGACAAGAGATAGCTGTGAAGAGGCAACTAAAAAGCTCAGGGCAAGGAGCAGACCAATTTAAAAACGAGGTTGCATTAGTTGCAAAGCTTCAACATAGAAATCTCGTGAGGCTTTTGGGGTTTTACTGGGGAGGAGGAGAGACCATACTTGTTTTCGAATTTGTACCCAACAAAAGCCTTGATCATTTTCTATTTGGTTTGTCCATTATAAACGTGTTTTTGACTCTCTTTTATGCGTGACAATGTAGTTGTGTCCTTGTAATTGAATTAAATTTCATCGACATCTAGTTATAAGTGTAATCTATCCATAATTATTTTTTCCAAACTAATGTATGATTTTTTCATGAAATGTACAGATGAGGAAAATCGAAAATTGCTTGATTGGTCGAGACGTCAAAAGATTATTGGAGGAATTACTCGTGGAATGTTATATCTTCACGAAGATTCTAGGCTTAGAATTATACATCGTGATCTTAAAGCTATGTCTTGTTAGGCTTAGAATTATACATCGTGATCTTAAAGCTATGTCTTGTTAGACAGAGACATGAATCCAAAAATATCAGATTTTGGCATAGCCAAAATGTTTGGAATGGACCAAATTGAAGGAAACACCCGAACAATTGTTGGGACCTAGTAAGTGTTGCTCAATCCTTCTACGAGTCCATGAAATTCAAATTCATTATATTAATGTCTAACGTCGGAAGAAGGGAATTTTTTTTTAAAAGCATGCTAGATGAATCGTACTTTTTAATTCACAAATTATTTCCAGTGTCATGCTAGAATGCCACATCATCTTTGATAGATTACTACATCTAATTAACCTAGTTTTAAAGAGATTGAAACATTGCGATATCGTTTTACGTAATTAAGTTAGCACTGTAACATAGCTGCATATAGTATTATCTTTGTTTTCTAGAATTCGCAATTTAAAATGTGTCTCTTTTATAGTCTCATTGTACGTTATGAAATTAATTAGCTATGACTTAAGTGATCATAAATTAATAATATAAGATATCCATGAAAGATAAGCATTAGTATAACTGAACAAATAAAATTGTCAGACATTGCCATGATTTGATTATGATATTTGTCTTAATGCATTACTGTTAATTTTGAGCAATTCATAACATTTCTGTTCTTATACACCTTTTTGTGCTTTTTTTTTTTCTAATCTAACTTTTGAAATAAAGCGGTTATATGGCCCCTGAGTACGCTTTGCATGGATTATATTCCATAAAATCAGATGTATTTAGCTATGGTGTACTCTTGCGGGAGATACTAAGTGGGAGAAAGTGTCAGTGAGCATTAAATGCTCAGTGACAATAACCGTGTATGCAAACACGATTTGCATATCATACACGGTAAAAGAAAAAGAAAAATAAAACGTGTACAAACCACGTGTGATAAGTATGGTATATTAGGAAACTTTGAGAGGAAAATGTGTAAAGTTTGGAGGAGCCTCAACTATAAATAGGGTCCTCTTCTCTCATTATTAATCATCCCAAAGAAGTGAGAAACACCAAGCATAGTGAGAGTAAAATAGAGAGATTTAATTTTTAAGAGTTAGAGAAAAATACTGTTTCCTCTTGAGTGTATTCGGGGTTTGGGGTGTGAGTTGAGAGTGTTGAGTGGAAACACTTGTAAATGTTCTTTTTTCTCCTAATAGTGAAAATCAACAGCAGCTCTGTGGACGTAGCCAATTTGGTGAACCACGCAAATTTGTGTGTCCTGTTATTTTATTTCGGCATTATTTTTCACATTTATTTTTATCGCTTTCACTATTGTGTGTCTATTAGGGAGATTATTCCTTAACAACTGGTATCAGAGCTTTGTTCGATATTTTAGTGGGGCGATGGCCGAAGGTGAAAGATCAGGACCCGGAATTGACAAGTTCAACGGTACAGACTTCTCGTACTGGAGATTGTAGATCAATGATTATCTGCATAGTAAAAATTACATCAGCCTCTATCAGGGAAAAAATCAGAGAAGATGGAGGACGATGACTGGCAACTCCTTGATCGACAAGTATTAGGCATAATCCGATTAATGCTAACAAAGAACATTGCTCATAATGTAGCGGAGGCAAAAACTATAGCAGAGATGATGAGCATCTTGTCAGACATGTATGAGAAACCGTCGGCAAATAACAAGGTACATCTGATAAAAAAGTTGTTTTGTTTAAGGATGGGAGAAGGTGCTTCAGTTGCAACACATATAAATGAGTTCAACACAATCATTTCTCAGTTAACGTCCGTCGAAATTAATTTCGACGATGAAGTTTGTGCTCTAATTCTTCTAGCATCTCTACCAAATAACTAGGAACCAATGAGAGCTGTGGTTAGCAATTCTATAGGTAAAGGAAAGCTGCAATTCAATGATATTAGAGATCGAATTTTGGCAGAAGAAGTTCGCCGAATTGATTTGGGTGAAGGCGCATCATCGAGTTCTGTCTTAAATCTCGAGAACAGGGGCAGGAGCAGCGAGAAGAATTCTAACTGGGGTCGTGATAGGTTAATGGTAGAGACAAGTCCAGATCCAGAAGAAGACAAGAATGCTGAAATTGTGGCAAGACTGGCCACATAAAAAGGAATTGCAGAGCACCAAGGAAAGACGACAACAGAAACGATGCGAATGTCGTAAGTGATGAGGTACAAGACGCTTTACTATTATCTGTAGATAATCAAATTGACTCTTAGATCTTAGACTCTGGAGCTTCATTTCATACCATTGCATACCGTGATGTACTAGAGAATTATGTCGCTGGTAATTACGGAAAGGTTTATCTAGCCGATGGAGAATCTTTGGATATTGTTGGTATGGGTGATATCCGTCTGAAGATGTCAAATGGATCGGTGTGGAAAATCTAGAAAGTAAGGCATATACCTAGATTGATGCGGAACCTTATATCGGTGGGACAGCTTGACAAGGAAGGACAATGTGACCTTTACTGGTGGTTCATGGAAGGTTAGCAAAGGAGCCATGGTTGTTGCTCGAGAAAACAAAACTAGAACTCTCTATATAACTTCTAGTTATAGAGATACATTGGTGACTATCAATGCTAGTATTGATTCAAGTCTATGGCATTGTAGACTTGGGCATATAAGCGAAAAGGGAATGAAGGTAATGCTGTCAAAGGGAAAGCTACCAGAGCTGAAGTCAGTTGAGCATAGCCTGTGCGAAAGCTGTGTCTTTGGCAAGCAAAAGAGGGTAAGCTTTTCGAAAGGCAGAAAAGAACCGAAAGCAGCAAAATTAGAGCTGGTTCATACAGACGTGTGGGGACCATCTCCTGTGACATCCCTTGGAGGTTCAAGATACTACGTGACATTCATTGACGATTCGAGCAGAAAGGTATGGGTTTATTTTCTGAAAAATAAATCTGATGTTTACGATACCTTTAAGAAGTGGAAAGCCATGGTTGAAAACAAAACTAATCTGAAAGTGAAATGCTTGCAGTCTGATAATAGGGGAGAATATGATGATGATGATTTCAAGAAATATTGTGCTATTAATGGGATCAAGTTCGAGAAAATCGTTCCAGGGAAACCTCAACAGAATGGTGTTGCTAAAAGAATGAACAAAACCCTGAATGAACGTGCAAGGAGCATGAGATTGCATGCGGGATTGCCAAAGACATTCTGGGCCGATGCAGTTAACACTGCTGCATATCTTATCAACAGAGGACCGTCAGTACCATTGGATTGCAGAATACCAGAGGAGGTCTGGAGTGGTAAAGAGGTAAATCTTTCTTTCCTGAAAGTATTTGGCTATCTATCTTATGTTCATATAGACCCTGCCAATAGAAGTAAACTTGATCCCAAGTCTAAAAATTTTTTCTTTATTGGTTATGGTGATGCTGAGTTTGGTTATCGTTTCTGGGATGGCAAAAATTGAAAGATCATCAGAAGCAGGGATGTCATATTCAACAAGAAGGTGATGTACAAGGACAGATTAGGCACCGGAGCTGATAATGTATGTCTTGAAGTTAAAAAGTTTGGGGTAATACCATTGAATGAGATCCCAACAGATGAAATGAAGATTAATGATGGCGAAAAAGATCAAGAAGCTGTAGCACCAGCAGCAGACCTACAGACCCCAGTGGGTGAACTCAGAAGATCTTCCAGAACAATTTGACCTCCTCAGAGATATTCCCCAGCACTGCATTACATTCTTTTGACTGATAAAGGTGAGCCAGAGACTTATGAAGAAGCGGTGCAAAATAATGAGTCAACCAAGTGGGAGTTAGCCATGAAAGATAAGATGGAGTCACCGGCATCCAATCAAACATAGGAACTGGCCGAACTACAAGAAGGAAAGAAGGCATTATACAACAAGTGGGTGTATCGAATAAAGAAAGAACATGATGGTAGCAAGCGAAACAAAACAAGACTTGTTGTCAAAGGCTTTCAACAGAAGGAAGGTATCGACTACATCGAGATTTTCTCTCCAGTGGTCAAATTGACCACTATCAGAACAGTACTTGGGTTGGTGGCTAAAGAAGACTTGCATCTAGAGCAATTAGATGTCAAGACGACATTTCTTTATGGTGACCTAGAAGAAGAAATTTACTTGAAACAGCCACAAGGTTTTGAAGTACAAGGGAAAGAGAAAATGGTGTGCAAACTTCAGAAGAGCCTGTATGGCCTAAAACAGGCTCCAAGACAGTGGTCCAAGAAGTTCGATGCATTTATGAGTAACAATGGTAACTTGTGGTGCCAGGCAGATCATTGCTATTACGTGAAGAGATTTGACAATTCCTATATTATTCTACTTCTATATGTAGATGATATGTTAATTGCTGGAGCTAATATGGAGGAAATCGATAAGCTCAAGAAAGAATTGTCAATGAAGTTTTCTATGAAGGATTTTGGAGCTGCAAAGAAAATCCTTAGGATGCGGATTTCTAGAAACAGGGTGAAAGGGAGTTTGAAGCTATATCAGGAGGAGTATGTGAAGAAGGTACTTAGCAGATTCAACATGGATAATGTAAAGCCTGTAAGTACTCCTTTGGCTAGTCACTTCAAACTAACTAAGGAGCAGTCACCCTCAACAGAGTAGGAACGAGTTCACATGGCCAAGGTGCCATATTCTTCTGCTATTGGCAGCCTTATGTATGCCATGGTATGTACAAGACCGGATATAGCACATGTAGTGGGAGTTGTGAGCCGATACATGAGCAATCCAAGAAAACAGCACTAGGAAGCGGTGAAGTGGATTCTCAGGTACTTGAGAGGCACCAGCAACATGGCCTTGTACTTCAAAAAGTCAGATCTGGGTTTACAAGGCTATGTGGATGCTGACATGGCTGGTGATGTAGATGGCAGGAAGAGTACTACTGGATATGTATTTACATTAGGTGGTACAGCTATTAGCTGGGTCTCAAAGCTACAAAAGATTGTCGCTCTATCTACTACTAAAGCAGAGTATGTTGCTGTGACAGAAGCAAGCAAGAAGTTGATTTGGTTGCAAAGCTTCTTGGAGGAACTGGGTCATAATTATGGGAAGAACACTTTGCATTGGGACAGTCAAAGTGCTATTCATCTTGCGAAGAACCCTGTGTATCATGCTCGGATAAAGCATATACAGGTTCAATATCACTTTATACGCTCAGCTTTGGAAGATGGGGTCTTAGTGCTAGAGAAGATTCCAGGAAGCAAGAACTCAGCAGATGTGTTAACTAAGACAGTGACCATTAACAAACTGAAGCTCTGTTCACCTTTAGTTGGCTTGCAAGCATGAAGAAGAGAGAGATGAGTTGCTGCATTGATCGAATGTGAAGAAATGATTAGAATCAAGTCTTCAAGTGGGAGATTGTTAGTAAGCATTAAATGCTCAGTGACAATAACCGTGTATACAAAACACGGTTTTCATATCATACACGGTAAAAGAAAAGAAAAATAAATGTGTACAAACCGTGTGTGATAAGTGTGGTATATTAGGAAACTTTGAGAGAAAAATGTGTAAAGTTTGGAAGAGCCTCAACTATAAATAGGATCCTCTTCTCTCATTGTTAATCATCCCAGAGAAGTGAGAAACACCAAGCATAGTGAGAGTAAAATAGAGAGATTTTATTCTTAAGAGTTAGAGAAAAATACAGTTTCTCTCTTGGGGGTATTCGGGGTCTGGGGTGTGAGTTCAGAGTGTTGAGTGGAAAAACTTGTAAAGGTTCTTTTTTCTCCCAATAGTAAAAATCAACAGCAGCTCCGTGGACATAGCCAATTTAGTAAATCACGCTAATTTGTGTGTCCTGTTTATTTTATTTCGGCATTATTTTTCATATTTATTCTATCGCTTCCACTATTGTGTGTCTATTAGGGAGATTATTCCTTAACAGAAAGAACTCTGGCTTTCATCTCACCAAAATGGCACCTTCCTTAGTGGCTTATGTAAGATTTATTTATTGTCACATAACTTAAATTTGAGGAAGAATGCTTTCAAATGATCAATTGTCACATTTACCGCTAACAATGTCTAACCCTACTCGTACTTGTACTGGATTCAGGCTTGGCAATTATGGAACGAAGAAAAAGGGGGTGGAGTTTATGGACCCAGTGTTGAAAAGTTCTTGTCCACAAAATGAGTTTCTTAGATATTTGCATGTCGGATTACTATGTGTTCAAGAAGATGCATCCATTAGGCCAACCATGTCGTTTGTAGCTCTGATGTTGAAAAGTGATGAGAGTACTATCAGTCTTTCAACACCTCAACGACCTCCATTTTCTTATGGAAGGTTTAGTATAGATGTGCATGAAGAACTAGGTGTCGATGAGTGTTCTACCAATGGTTTGACGGTTTCTGTTTTGGACCCTCGTTGAGATATATTACAAGGTGTAGAAAAATATGTAGCTTTCGTCTTAATTGGTGTCATGTGCAGAAGAAATTATAATTATATTTGTTTGGAACCGACTGTACAGATTTTCACCACGCAAAAGAACTTTTGATCGAACGATTATACGAATACAAATTCGTACTCGATTTAGAGGAATTATATTCAATCACAAAGCACATATTGTACATTTATATCAAGCCAGAATTGGGGATTTTTCACCAACAATATGCCAATTTCACTGCTAAAAACACCCACAAAGCACCGGGCCCATACACTTTTGGGCCTTTACATTTCACCGCACCAACAGAGCGCCGCAATAGGACCCATAGGTATCATAGGCCCTTGATGGCCCCAGT
>JXTB01000671.1:180345-190502 GCA_002914805.1 Parasponia andersonii
TAAATAATTAATTCACAATTAATTAAATTAATTAAATAATTCATTCATTCATTCATAATTAGTTAATATTAATCCGTAATTTTGTATAATTATTACACGAAATTGATGTCATTTATGTAATAATTCTTTGTAGGTATTATTCTGAATAGAGCAATTTAAATTAAACAATTTAATATCCTACAACTAAACATAATTCACTACAGCAACTAGGAGCTAGAATTGAGGACCTATATGTTGGGCTATTTTTAATACACAAATTGTAAGTATACGGATCGTAACAAGTAATATAGAAATAAGAGAATGTCGATTCTACAAAGAGTACATGATTCCCAAATGCTAAGTGCTAACCGAAACTAGTTTCAAATTTATTCAAACAATAATAATAGATGGTTTTGAGTAAGAATTTAAAATTAAATAACAATGTAAAATGCAAGAATGAAAATAAAAATTAAGCAATCAAAATAGTTCTTAAAGCGATGGTAAGGAATTTAGGGATGCAATTTACCCTCTAACTCCTCCAATTAATTATTTTCTCATACTACAATTATCTATTTAGAAATGACAACCGAGAATCCTAATATGTTCACAAACTCCTTTCTAAGATATAAGTGAAAATATCTAAATAAAAAAATATATTATTCCTAATATAAATTAACTGGATTCATTAAGTATGGTAATTCTTATATAATGATTGCATAAGTTACATAGGTATATTCCTATCCTATGCACACTCATCCTTTACTAGGTAATCTTGTGATATTCCATCTATGTCTAAACTTAAATTCTCTTTACCAAGTTCATATAGCATCAAATAGATATATTAAGCTCAAGATAGAACAATTAACCCAATCAAGTTCATATAGCATCAAATAGATATATTAAGCTCAAGATAGAACAATTAACCCAATCAATGGATATCAAGAACAATAGAGGAAAACAAAATAGATAGATTACTGATGAACGTCTAATTATATACATTTATTATGAGATTAGATCATCATTATACACTTAGAATTTCATTAAATTTCCTAACTTAAAGCACTTTTGGAGACATAGGTATAAAAGTAAGAATTACCTCTAATTTGTGCTAAATATTTGTTTATGCGCAGTTTTCGTAAAATAGGCACAGATTCTAAACTACATGGGATTTTGATCCAATTATTGAACTCATGGATTCATAGACTCAATTACTCACTAAGTCTAATTCACAAGATCTGCCCAGATTATTTCTAAATAGGTCTCAAATAGACAATATTGTAAATTAGACTTCACTCACGTTTAGCCTAACACCCTTTATTATTTGGCCTATTCTAACCTTATTATAATCTCAAATGGAGTGATTCCTAGAGCTATGAATACATACACAAAATTATCTAGATGATTTGTTCTTTCTAAAAATTCAAACGAAGCCGAAATTTCAGTAAAAATATCAGATCTTTCCACATGATAAGATCAACAACTGATTTTGACTCAGCAGAACCTATCTTCACCAATTTTACTATAAGTCAAGAAATACATCTCCAATGGATACAATTTGGTGGCATACGACTCCTAAGAGATAAGACTTCAAGTTTTCTTCCTCAATCAAGACATTTCTTATCTAAATTTATGAAGTTTCAGATATATCTTTAGGAGAGACTGAATTTGCCAAAACAAGTTGCCAACTTGCTCTTATCTTTACTTTACAAATTTTGACATTGTATCTCTAAATTTTCCTATAAATAGATACTTAAGCTAGACTTAGGAGGTATTTTGATTTTGTAAATAAGATCACTCTCTTTTATTCTCCTCTTGTTATTTATGTTATTTTAATCTTACTTTTCCTTCAAAATAGTAAGAGTTTTATGTTTAATTGTGATGTTCATATAGTGTTCATACTTATAATTCTTCTTCATCATGTCTACTTAATCTTGTATGTTGCTAAGATGAAAGGGTGAACCTCTTGGGGGAAAGATAGGTATAATTCAAACTCTAGGTGGACTTTATTATTTATATCTTTTAATTACTATTATACATGTGCTACTTAATTTTCTTAATCAATCGTACTACCCTCTTTGTTAAGTTGTGAGTCTTGATTCATTGTATTCAACCATTGGTATAACAAATACTTAATTTCTTTTGTACCGGTTGTGCTAAGAAGGGATTTTGATTTATTGTGGACATAAGGTTGCACCATGAATGCTTGACCACATTTGCAAGTGTTGGCGTTATAAAAAAAAAGTAATTAAGAAAACTAATCTAATCACATAGATAACTAATAATGGACCTTCAATGATTAATCTTCTGATTAGAATTTCCATTGTGTGTGGATTCTATATGAGTGATAAAAGAGCTTAGGTTATACTTATTTGATATACCTAAGAGTGGATCCCCTAATCTTAGTAATTATTTAATTTTGTAACTTCATATCGTTATATTTCAGTCACTTTATTTTATATTATCATAATCATCTTATAACATATTTTTTCGTATCATTTTTATTCTTGAAATATATGTGTTATGCTCTTGTATTATTCACTAACCATCTTGTGGATTAACCTCAGTCTCACTGAGTAATTTATTACTTTGATACTCCTGTACTTGGGAAAAGACTTCATTAATTTGAATCAGTCAAGTTTTTGGTGCCGTTGCCGGGGAGGTAAAGTTTATTCTACAAATCATAATTTCATTTCTTTTTCTTTTAATTTTCATCTCATCTCTTTCCTTCTTCATTTTCTTTCTTAGTGATAAAACAAAAATATCCTTTCTTGTTTTTCTCTTGAAAACATGGCCGAAAATCAAATTGACTAAGGAGATAATCATTCTGTACATAATGACCAAGATAGACCTAGGACACTAAGAGACCACATGAATCCCACAAGAATAAGTGCACCCTCATGTTTAGTTTTTCTTGCTGATGCATCTCATTTCAATTTCAAGCCTGGTATCATTCTACTTTTACCAACTTTTCATGGCTTAGATTCAAAAAATCCATATTTGCATTTAAGGGAATTTGAAGAGGTGTGTAATACTTATAATGACCAAAATTGTAGCATGAACACCATTAGACTTAAGCTTTTTCCTTTTTCATTAAAAGGTAAAGCTAAAACATGGCTTTAAAATCTTAGGTCGGGTTCCATTGGTTCTTGGGATGAAATGCAACAACAGTTTTTAAAAAGGTTTTTTCCTCCTCACCGAACAAATTCTTTCAAAAGACAAATCACCACTTTCACTCAAAAACAAGGAGAAACATTTTACCAGTATTAGGATAGGTATAAAGAATTACTAAATACTTGTCCTCATCATAGTTTTGAAACATAGAGGATAGTGTCTAATTTTTATGAGGGATTAACATCTAGAGATAGGCAAATGGTCGAAATGATGTGTAATGGTACTTTTGAAGATAAAGATCCCAATGAGGCAATTGAATACTTAGACTTACTAGCTGAAAATGCACAAAATTATGACTCTGTGGTAACTTGTGAGGCACCTACTAAAACTCAACCCTCTGTGTCTAGTGGAGGCATGTATAACCTTAGGAAAGATTACGAGTTCCAAGCCAAACTTGCATCCTTAGCTAGAAAAGTCGAGGCACTTGAAATGAAAAAGAGTGGTCAAGTGAAATCTGTGCAAAAAATTGTGTATCATATTTGTGAAACTAATGATCACTCAACTAATGACTGTCCAACTTTCCCTTCTTTTAAGGAATGTCTTCATGAGCAAGCTAATGTCTTAAACACATTCCAAAGACTAAATCCTAATCCATATTCTCAAACATATAATCCCAATTGAAGAAATCACCCAAATTTTAGTTGGAAGAATAATAATCATGCACAATCTTCACAACCACCATTTCATGCACAACAAAATTATCAAAATCCTCAAGGTTATGCACCTTACATACCTCCTCCTAGGAAAAATTTTGAAGACACATTATATTCATTCATTGAAAGATACTCTTGCTAAATTTGCATCTGCTCTCCAAATTCAAGGGAAAGGTAAGTTTCCCTCTTAACCATAGCAAAACCCCAAGAGACAATTTAATTCACAGGCAGGATCCTCTGGAGGCCAACTCATAGATCAAGTCAAATCAATCATGACTCTTCGTAGTAGTAAGATTGTTGAAAAATCTATTCTTGAACCTTGTAAGAAAGATAATGAATTAAACTCCAAGGGTAAGGAAGAAGTTAAACCTATACCCTTAAAGATTAAATCCTCTTATACTCTCCCATTTCCTCATGCTTTGAATAATTCAAGGAAAGTGAATCACAATCCTGAAATTTTTGAAATCTTCAAACAGGTAAAAATCAATATCCCTTTATTTGATGCTATTAAACATGTACCATCTTATGCTAAATTTTTGAAGGACTTGTATACTGTGAAAAGAAAACTGCATGTGAAAAATAGAGCTTTTCTAGCCAAACAAGTAAGTTCAATACTTCAAATTAATAATAGTTTCAAAATATAAAGACCCTGGTTATCCTACAATTTCATGTGTTATTGGTGAACAAAAAATTGAACAAGCATTACTTGATCTTGGAGCTAGTGTGAATTTACTTCTATATTCAATTTATCAAAAACTCAATCTCGGTGAGTTAAAATCAACTTTTGTTACTCTTTTGCTTGCCGATAGATCAGTTAAAGTCCCAAGAGGAATAGTGGAAGATGTGTTAGTTCAAGTTGATAAATTCATATATCCTGTGGATTTTATTGTCTTGGATTCACAACCTGTTGAGGTAAGTAATCTAATTCCTGTTATTTTAGGACGACCATTTCTAGCAACTTCTAATGCTTTGATTAATTGTAGGAATGGAGAGATGAAGCTTTTATTTGGGAACATGACACCTGAACTTAGTGTTTTCAATTTATGTAAGCAACCACATGAAGAAGATGAACATAAGAAGGCTAACATGATTGAAACCATCTTAAGAGATTGTTTTCAAATAGGGAGTAATTGAGATCTATTGGAAATTTTTTTAGTTAATTCATTTGAATCAAGTATGCATTTGGATCATGATATCTCTAATATATGTTCTTTACTTGATTATTCTCAAAGAATAGAAAACAAAGGATGGAGGCCAAGATTTGAGGTTACCACCACATTCCAGTATAACAATGCCTTCAAGCATCGCATCACCCAAACTTGAGTTGAAACCATTGCCATCGATCTCAAATACTCCTTTTTAGGGGAAGATGAGACTTTTCCGATAATAATCTCTTCCAAACTCGATGAACACCAAGGAGTTAAGTTGTTACAAACTTTGAAAATGCATAAATCTACTTTTGGATGGACCATAGCCGACATAAAGGGAATAAGTCATTTAATTTGCACACACAAGATTTATTTAGAGGAAAATAGCAAACCCACAAGAGAAATGCAAAGAAGGCTTAATCCTCATATAAAAGAAGTAGTGATAAATGAAGTTATTAAGCTCCTAGATAATGGAATTATTTATCCTATTTCTGACAGTAAATAGGTAAGTCCTCCCCAAGTTGTACCTAAGAAATCTGGAATTACTGTGGTCAAAAATGAAAATAATGAATTAATTCTAACAAAGACTGTTACTGGTTGGCGTGTGTGTATTGACTATAGGAAACTCAATTCAATGACTAGGAAAGAGTATTTTCCTTTACCTTTTATGGATCAAATCCTTGAAAGAGTTGCAGGACATGAATTTTATTGTTTCTTAGATGGGTATTTAGGGTACAATCAAATTGAAATACCACTTGACGATCAAGAGAAAACCACTTTTATATGTCCATTTGGTACATTTGCTTATCGTAGGATGCCTTTTGGATTATATAATATACCAGCTATATTTCAAAGATGCATGCTTAGCATATTTAGTGATATGGTTGAACGTTTTCTTGAAATTTTCATAGATGATTTCTCTATTTTTGGTGATTCTTTCGATGATTGTCTAATGAACCTAGAGAAAGTCTTGAAAAGGTGTAAAGAAAAGAATCTTGAACTTAATTGGGAAAAATGTCATTTCATGGTAACAAATGGGATTTTTCTTGGCCATATTGTTTCATCAAAAGGAATTGAGGTAGACAAGTCAAAAATTGAATTAATTTCCAACTTGCCTACACCAAAGTGTGTAAGAGATGTTAGATCATTCCTAGGACATGCTGGTTTCTACAAGAGGTTTATCAAAGATTTTAGTATAATATCTAAACCATTGTGTAACCTCTTATCTAAAGACAATATTTTTTAATGGACTAAAGAATGTGAAGAAGTATTTATAAAGCTTAAAAAATTTCTCACCTCTACTCCTATCATTCAACCACCCGATTGGTCTCTTCTTTTTGAAATAATGTGTGATGCAAGTGACTATGTTGTTGGTGCTGTTTTGGGACAATGAAAAGATGGTAAGCCATATATGATTTACTATGCAACTAAGACTTTAAATGATGCTCAAATAAATTATTCAACCACCGAAAATGAATTGCTTGTAGTAGTATTTGCTTTAGAAAAATTTCATTCTTATCTTGTTGGTTCACCAGTAATTGTCTTTAGTGATCATGCAGCATTGTAATATCTTCTCTCTAAGAAGGATTCAAATCCAAGATTGATACGGTGGATCTTATTGCTTCAAGAGTTTGATATCGCAGTCAAGTATAAGAAAGGCGCCGAAAATGTTGTCACTGACCACCTATCAAGGCTAATAATAGAGTCATCTTTTGAGACTACACCTATCAATGATTATTTTCTTGATGAATCTTTATTCTCTGCCACTTCAATACCTTGGTTTGCTAACATTGTCAACTTTCTTGCGAGTTATGCCATCTGAATGGAGTAGTCAAGACAAAAAGAAATTTTTAAGTGAAGTGAAAAACTTTTATTTGGATGACCCTTATCTGTTCAAGTATTATCCTGATCAAATCTTTCGAAGATGTATACCAGATAATGAGATCAATAGTGTTATAAACTGTTGTCATACAGAAGCATGTGGAGGTCACTTTTCGTCAAAAAAGATAGCTGCAAAAATCTTGTAGTGTGGTTTTTATTGGCCAACTTTGTTCAAAGATACTCATGTTTTTTGCAAATCTTGTGAAAATTGTCAAAAATTAGGGTCAATTTCAAAATATCACATGATGTCTTTAAATCCTATTTTGGTGATTGAAATCTTTGACTGTTGGGGTATTGACTTTATGGGACCTTTTCTACCATCATTTGGTTCTGTGTACATTCTAGTAGCTGTTGATTATGTATTAAAATGGGTAGAGGCAATTCTAAGTCGAAATAATAACCATAAAATAGTGATTAAATTTTTGAAAGAAAATATTTTGAGTCAATTCAGAATTCCTCAAGCCATGATAAGTGACGGGGGAATAAAGTTTTGTAATAAGCCATTTGAGTCATTAATGAAGCAATATGGAATCAGATACAAAGTTACTACCCCTTATAACCCTCAAACAAATGGACAAGTAGAACTTGCAAATATGGAGATTAAACAAATTCTGGAGAAAACAGTTAACCTAAATCATAAAGACTGGTCTTTGAGACTTAGTGATGCACTTTGGGCTTATCGAACTGCTTTCAAAACCTCACTTGATATGTCACCATATAGGATAGTTTATGGAAAACTTTGTCATTTGCATGTAGAACCTGAACACAAAGCTTTTTAGGCCATTAAAACTTTCAACTCAAATCTCGATGTTACTTGTAAGTTGCGAAAATCGCAAATAAATGAGCTTGAAGAATTGAGAAATGATGCATATGAAAATTTGAAAATTTATAAGGCTAGAACAAAAACTTTTCATGACAATATAATTTCAAGAAAAACATTTATTGTTGGTCAAAAGGTCTTGCTTTATAATTCTCGACTTCACATATTTCCTGGAAAATTGAGATCAAGGTGGAGTGGACCTTTTATTGTAAGACATGTGTATTCTTATGGTGCTGTTGACATTGAAAATCCCAAAAATGGTAATATTTTTAAGGTGAATGGACAAAGACTCAAACCATTTCTTGACAATCAAATTCTTCAATAGGAAGTCCTTTATCTCAGTGATCCATGTCATTAGTGATCATAATTTATTGTAAATATTCAATTCTCTATTTTTAACTTTATTTGATCTTGCAGGTTGCTTTTAGTGTGTTTGTTTGCTTCTTTCATTACATTCCCAGTTAAGTGGTGGATAATAGTACTATGTGACCTTTAAGTCGGTTTCTTCAGTTTCCCACAATAATTGAAGAAAAAAATGAAAATAAAAAAATAAAAAAAAATTATGCATAAAATTTCAATCTCTCATCAGAATTCACATCATCTTTTTACTTCTTTTCTCTTTCTTTCAATTTCTTTCTTTAATATGGATATCACTCTTTCAAAATTACAAAAATACTTTCTTTCTCTTCCTCAAAATGCTCTGCTAAAACTTTACCTTGCTAGGTGTGAAAGATTAAGGTTACTAATGCATATGGGTATTCCTGAAGGTGTCTGTTGGATTATTGAAGCAAAGGTACGATTATCAGGTGAGTTTTTAAATTCATTTGTTTCATATATTCCTGGTTATGGTAAAAGCTCATTTGCGAAAAAACATCATGCCAAGAATGAAAGTTTGTCATAAATGTACACGATGGACTTGTAATACAAAATGTCACTCTTTAGGAATCGTATCCATAAATCGTGAAGATAAAATAAACTTTATTAAGGATGGCATAAGTAAAGGGTCATTGGATAATCTCCTATCGACCCTTGAGATGCATCTTAGTGGAGATGTACATATTGTAATTCACAAATTGTGGCCCCAATTTTAACAAGAGTATGAGCGATATAGTTTTGGGAATCTGACTTTAAAAGACCCTGTTTGTCAATTTATAAGAAAATTCGATGGGAAGCCAATCCTCGACCCATAAGGGCATTTAAGCCATTACTGGACGTAAAACCAGAGGAAGATGTGAACCGCAATCACCACTACCTGTACATATGCATGCTTTGCTCTTTTGTCATTTTGTTAAAAGTTTCAATTTTTTTTTGACAATAGCTGACCTACCTCCGTAGGTGCTATCATTGCATTACTTTTCCTATCTCTATAAATACATCACTTCTTTTCTCAATTTTCATTTAACTCAAACTCATTCGTAAATTTAAGAGGAGTGTTAAAATGGCTAGATCCTCATCTCATAAAATTAAAAATATTTGTATATTTTGTAGATCCAATCTGGGGAAAGATAAAAAGTTCCTAGAGGTAGCAAATCATCTTGGTAAGGTATTAGCTGAAACAAAAATCCATTTAGTTTATGGGGGAGGTAGTCTTGTGTTAATGGGGTGTGTGTCAATAACTGTATTCATTGGAGGAAGCCAAGTTTTGAGAATCATCCCAAAAGCTTTGACTGAAGGAAAAATCACTGGAAAAATAGTTAGGGAAGAGTTGAAAGTGTCAACAATGCATAAACGAATACAAAAGATGCTTGATCATTCTGATGCTTTTATTACCTTACCAGGGGGCATTGGAACATTAGAAGAAATTTTTCAAATTGCTTCTTGGGCTCAGCTGAAAATCCACCAAAAACCCATCGGCCTATTAAATGTTAATGGTTTCTTTAATGGCTTGTTGTTCTTTCTAGATCATGTTGTAGAACAGAAGTTTATTTCAGACTCTTCAAGACGAATCTTCATCTCTGCTATAACTCCTGAGCAGTTGATTGATTAATTGCAAATCTATGTTCCAGAAGTTGATCCAGCCATAACTCAGTTAGACTGGTCAAACAAAAAATGTCAAAAAAAAGTAAGATTAGATCTGTCTCTTAGTCTGTAAAACTTTCTAGTCTCATGGTTTTTCTTACAGCATTTTATTTTCTTAATGTATCTTTCAAGTTTTTCTTTTTAATAGTTCCTGTCACAAGTGATGTTTTCTATACTTTTCTTATTTAACTCAAGATATTTGGGATAATGTTTGATTCTGGTTGGGGGAGAAGGGATAGTTAACATCAAAAAAAATTGAAAAAGAAAAAAAAATCTTTTTACTGTTATTAAAACCATTGGACATAGTGACTACGTCATTGATGGCAGAATAGGAGTAAGTTTACTCTTAAGACACATCATAGTGGATATATAATATTTAGTTTTGATTTTCAAATTTCCTAATATTGCTTCATTATACATTTCTTTTTGAATTATTCAAATGTACAAACTCTTAGATTATTTTCATATACTTATTTAGCAAATATT